>JZKD02S1252469.1:541464-553312 GCA_000966675.3 Picea glauca
CACTCACATGGGAAGAGGACATGTTGCGAGATGATTTTACACAGTTTATTGTTGAAAAAGACAATGCACTATATTTTATGGAGATCAAACATTCTAAGTTGCATATTCGTTCTTTACTTAGCTCGAATATTAATGTTTATGCTTCACATTTTGAAATGATCAATCTCAACAAAGGAAACATTCAACCCAATCATCTAATTGATTGCACGAATTCTCCTATGATAAGTTTCCCATTGATATGTTCGTTTCATCAAAGTCATGGTTTGTATCCCCATTTTTGTGACAGGATCTTAAGATGGCTTGAATATTCTTATATGAAAAAATTTCATAATAAAGACAAAGTTGAGCTTGCTTTCCTTTTACCTAAGAATCTTGGAAGTAGGCGTGACATATTTCTTTTAGATCCTCCATGTGAAGAAATTAATGAGTACTTAGAGAACTATTAGGAGGATGGGGCATTTCAGCCTTGGCTGATGGTTATTCCATTTCCTCATAATCCTAACAAGTTTTTCAAAACTACTTACACTCACCCATGCCATTATGACCCTTATCACGACAAGATTGCATAATGGATGGAGGATTCGTACAACAAGAATATCCAAGGAAATGGTAAGATCATTGTTACTTTGTTTTTAGATGATGATTATAAAGGTAAGTGTGATATGTTCCTGTCATTTGTTGATCTATTACCATTATTATTAGTAATGCTTCATCTTGTTTCCGTTGCAGGATTAGAGTTACTCCGATGGCTACATTGGAAACATGAATTCACATAGTATCCGGATTTGTTCAATAGTTAGGGTAGGTTTAGGAATAGGTTTTCTTGTAGTTCTATTTCTCACTATTTCTCTTTGTAATAATGTAGTCATGAACACAAGTGGGCGCACCATGAGAACCATAATATGACTGTTGTCAAGGAAGTCTGCTTGATCCTTTTCTCCTTTCTTTTAGTTGAATATTTATTTTTAAAAAACGCAGTATCATCATGAAAATCTTAAATGGAAAGTAAAGAGATATATGAATCAACCCTGACCTAAGGTACCACGAGTAAGATTGTTTTCCCATCAAACAAGATTTTCCTACTTTCTTTCAGTCTCCCAAGGGATTTGTTGCATGAGGTTTTCAGATGCACCTTCTGTACATATTTGTTTTTTTTATTGTTTGGATTTCTTTGCTTTCCAATTTTTTCTTCGCTGGTGTGTTTTGATTTCTCCCTTATGCTTACTAGTTTTTGTTGTTGAAATACACATACCTGCATTTATGAACTGGTCAGACAAAGAAAACAGAAAATTCTTCCTCTGAAATGACTGTTGAAAATTTGTCTAAACATCAATTGTAATACTTCTGAAATTTACTGCCATGTTGAGGAAAGCCTGTTGTTTGAAAGAAGTTTATTGATTTCAATTTGTAAGTGTAGCCTATCATGATCATCCATTATCTTCTTACGCTATCCCTATTCCTTAAGGGAATGACTCAGAAGATGTCTCCCTGCCTTAGAAGGTTGGTTTTGTAAACAAACCATCTCTGCATCTTAATGAAGGATAGTTAATAAAATTCTTTCAAGGTCTGTAAAAATATGTTAAAATATCACAATTTTCAGCGTCACCCCGCTCAATTATATATCTTTAAAAACCAAATAAATCATTAAAAGAGCTGTGGGAAGTGCTTGTAAACCCGCTGGGATGTTGAACAGGTCTGTTGGCAGTGAGTAAATGCATGCATGACGCCAAGACAACTTCGTCAGGGTATTGAATAGGCCCGCTGGCAGCGAAGCAATGTCGAGTATATGAAAATTCGTAAGTATCAAATCTTTTGACCTTAAAATGTCATTTATTCTGATCTGGAACTTCTTGGCAGAATACGGATGTGAGAGTGGGTTAAATGGCAACCCTGTCGAGGCTATGGATGCCTGCTGGCAGCAGTGGCTCTGTCAACAGTATTGGAGATTTTATCTTTAATATCGTGGCTCGCTTGTCTTAAGACTGCTATCAGTTTTCATCCTTTAAACACTGCTGGAATATTTGATCATTGATGATGTTTAAACAATTTTCTGGTTATTTCTGTTGGAATTATTCTTGTTATCCAAATCTAAATTTGTTCTTTCACAGAGATAACTGCTTCTACCAGTGTGTCGCCATTATTGGCAGCCAATTCGCTTTTTTTATCCTATCCTTATAATCTGCCTACACCAGTGTTTTGCAACCCTTGATTTTCATCGCAATCTTTGAATAAAAAACAACACTATTTCTCACACCTGCCTTTGTTCGCGTTTTTCACGACTGCAAGCGTGAAAATTTTGATTTCAAAGTCACATTAAAGTCGTCACTGGATTATTATGGTCACTCTTGTCTATGTGTTCATTGCATTTCCAATTTAATTATAGTTGCACAGTTGGCAAGGCTCCAAGATCTTTACTCATTTGGCATTCTTTAATTGTTAATACGGCTTCGTTTTTATAAGACTGTGATGAGATTCTTATGATCAAGTTTTTGATACATTGGTGTTTTAATGTTCTACAGTCTTTCATCCATTTTATTGACACATTGGTTTCATGAAAACACATTGACGATGTGGTTAGATCCTCGGTTTAATCATTTCATACAACACATATTTGGTATGATCGAACCCTTGGTGTTAATTTCAAATCATTGTTTTGGTTTTAAAACTATAAGTATTGCTAGTGCAATTGTTTGGTCGACTTACCATAGATTTCATTATTTTTTTGAATGGCATTTGATTTTAACACATATGCAATTATGATTTGATTCGCTATATGTTCCGTTGGTTGTACTTATGGAAATGACTGTTTTGCATGGTCTGATCTAGCTCCACCACCCTCGCACACTTTGGCATTAATGCCTGCCTCCTTACCAGGTTACCTCTGTTGGTTTTTGTGGAAATCTCTGAGCCTGCGGTCCTGTGTATACCCTGTCCAAACCCTCACCATTGTGTTCTCTCTCCTGGATCCTGTAGGGCGAATTTAATCCCTGTGGTGTTCAGAGTTAGTTACTGTTTGATTGCCAAAGAAGACTGCCCCCGTAATTGCCTCCCAGAGACACGTTTTTGCGTAAGCGATTATGGGAAAACGGTTTTGAATCAGATCAAACCCTTGAAAACCCAAAACCAAAATTAGCCCCTTTACCATTATTGTAGGTGATTTCCTCAGAAATTGAGTTGTTACAGAGATCTAGCTCATGTTTTAGAGATCAAGTTTTAGATCTTCTTCGTGGTTGGAGGGAGCGTTTTGGTCTATTTGTATTTGCTAAAACGTTGATTATTTCTCCAGGCTTGTGCCTCAACACCTCTCTCACTCATCCAGCCATGTGTCTTTGCCCCCTGTTGAACCCTTGATCAATTCAAAGGGTATTCAACTAGTCTGCCAACAAATTTTTACATCTACAGGGCATGTGATTTTTAAAGAAAAAATGTGTAAGCTGCTACAACCATCATGATTCGATTTGATTGCACAATGGCTGGTATGATTTGTTTAAATTTTAGCATGATTCTATCTTTCTTAAATTAGAATAAGTGATTTGTTTGTCAAATCGAATATAGCTCTGTTTTGTTTGAATACGATTTCATTAGTTTTGAATTGATTCATAAACGATTTGGTTTGTTTTTGAATTAGAAAAAATGATTTTGCTATTTGGTAAATCGTATCTAGTTCTGTTGTGATAGCATTGATGCAATAAAACTTTGTTTGCAAATATGACCAGCCACAGATTCATTTGATTCTGTTAACTAGTCATAAAAGTTGGATTTTTTAATGATTTTACAGCTGAACATTGTCTAAACTTGTCTATTATTGTCCACCTACAGGTACCTGCGAATTTCAATGGAAAATGGGACATGCTATAGCAGTTTAGATATAGTTTTCAGTTGCTAGTCATAGGAAAAAAATAGGGACTTGGGATATTATCCCCAGATTTTTTGTAAACTGTTTTGATAATTCCCACAGGGATGTTTTGTCCTGTGGGAGGTCTTTAAATACTTTCCATTTTGTAAGAGACTGGTCATCATCATCACTGTTGGGAGAACCAGACTATGGATTTATAATGATGCAGACTGAGATGAAATTTGATGTTTTGTAATAGCTTTCGTTTTCAATATATCAAACTTTTGTTTCAAGTTTTCTACATATCAGTTTGCAATTAATTATCGACTACTTTAGCTATCATGATTCATTGCATGTTGATGTGATTTGATTTATATGTTGTCCATATCTGATCTCTCTTATTTAAAAATACAACAATCACTTTACTTCAATTTAACGAATACAGGTTTATCTTTTTCATTAATTGAATTGTTTTGCACAAATTGTTGCACATAGATTTATCTAATTGTGATGGTTTGTAAATCATAAAATTGTTGTTATATTTTATGTCTTGTTTGTCCTGTTATTGATATTTGGAGAGCACAGTTGCTTCTTGTTTACGAGAATCTCATGGAGAATCTGGTGCGGTTTTCCTCCCACCGAACAGCTAAATCAACTATTGCATACAGGACAAACCTGAAGCGTTACTTCAGGCCAGTTTGTTATTTGTATTTAATAGTTAGTTTATTAGTGTTATATAAGTAGTTTAGATAGATATATGTATAGTTAATATTTATAGTTAGAGTTATTATTTTAGTTGCTTAGATTAGATAGTTTTTGTTCAATTTCTTTCTCATAAAATTATAAAATCAAAAAACAATAGTTTCACTGTCTTAGGACAGTTTACCAATGATTTTTGCAGGTTTTCATTTAAATCTGTAATCTGTAAATATTGTATATTTGTAATTGGATCTAATTCTGTTGATAATTGAACATTTAACTTTAGATAATTATAGTTGTATGATTTAGGTAATAGATTGTATATATGTAGTCTAACTTTGTTTATTAGTTTGTTTTCATTTAGATTAGTTAATTTAGAGTAGTTTTTCTTTTGTTTTCTTAGGACTTAGATCGGCTAACGGAGCTGCTAAACCCGTCAGGGTGGGTTATCCCAAATGGCTTGGGTTATTTAGACAACCCCGGACCGGATCCACTCTTCCAGCTGGCAAGCGTTCAATTTCGCCCATCAACAGGTTTTTCCCTAGAGAGGGTGTTAGATGTATGGAACTTATGGTATGAACTAGATCTACATAAATACAAGACTGGTATGTTGGTATTATTCATTGGTTCATCTTGTTGGTTCAAGTTTTGAGACATAGTTTGTATTTCTTGGTACATGGTTGAGGGTTTTGGTTGTGAAGGTGTTTGTATGGTGTGAGGTTTCATATCAGTAAGAGTTTGATGTCTAGTCCATGTGAGGATTATTACACTTGTTCATTATTGTACACACATGCATGGCACATGACTAGAGATACATAGATGCACTTGGTTAAGGGATGTATAATATTATGTATCCACAGAGAATAAATATAGATAAGACATAGTGATAGGTTGCAGGTTGATGTGAAAGAGGTAGAAAAGTGTTTAAAGTTTTAGAAAAAGGTGAAAACCTTAGCTTACTGAAGGTATACATAAGATTCAGTATAGACATGATGCATACATACGCAAGTTGCAATATAGACAAGGCACATACATACACGAGTTGCAACATATACAGGTCATGTACCTACTGGGTTTTGTTGGTACAAGTTAATTACAAGTACATGTTGGTTACAGGTTAGTGGCACAGGTTGGTTATAGGTTTTTGGTACATGTTGGTTATAGGTTAGTGGCACAGGTTGGTTATAGGTTGTTGGTACATGTTGGTACATGTTTACAGTGGTATATCTCACAGTGGCAATATGGCATTGGTTTCATCATTTGACACTTATATTTTAGGGTGGCGGGATGGGTCAAGGATAGGTGGTTGTATCCACCTTCCGGTTGTAGTCAGAGAACATAGGGGGTTTTATCCTCTTTCTAGTTGTAGCCAGAGAAATGGGGAGTTTGAGATTCCCTCATGTTGTAGCCTAGAAATATAGGGGGTCAGAGCCTCCTTCCAGTTGTAGCTGGAGAAAAAAGGAAGACAGTGCTTCCAATGAATGCAATTCTTAAAGACATATAAGAAAAATCATTATGTGGTTTTATCCCGCATTGGGTTTCCACGTAAGAATATTGGTGTACTGTGTATGTGTATGATTGTTCACTGTTCATGGTTTATTTTCTCTTCACTTGTTGAATGATAATGGTATATCGATCATAAATATAAACAACACTTACATATTGTGGTTAAAAGGATTAAAAATCCTTATTACGGATTCACCCCTTGTCTTAGTAATCCAACACTAGTGATGGCCTCCATACATAACAATACATAATAAATCTACTTAAGGGGATAAGAAGGTTAGGACCATAATAGTTCCACTGTATCTCTATTATTTTTCATTGTATCTTTGTTTTAATGTTATAGATCTGTGTTTCATTTCGTTCCTCTCATAAATATAGATCATCTTTATTTTTCATATTATTTCGCTTCTCCTTGGGAACATGCACAAATGCATCACAACCAAATACTTTGAGATGTGAAAGTGAAAGATTCTTTCCTAACTATACCTCATGTGAAGTTGAGTTGACTAACATTGATGAAAGAGACCTATTTACCAAATATTTGGTAGTGTTGAGTTCCTTTTCCCAAAATTCTTGTGCGAGCCCAATATCACTAAGCATGTGATCCAAGTGGATACTATTGGTCACCCACCTGTCCCACTAATTCAAAATGGTTCCACAAATTGGCATTTTTTCGGGTCCCAAACTCCTGAGGTCGTTTTGAGGCCCTAAATGACATTATTTTGGAATGAAAGTGCCCAATAGATAGGAAACGTCATGTATTTGGCCATTCAAAATGTGTACTTTCTAGATAGACCTTTCTGACGGGCTATTGAGCACCCCAAATGGATATTGTATGCAAACTTTATGCCTCTGGGAAGTTCATGTATCAACTAACCACATCAAGGCCCACAAACCTTTTGGTGTTCCATATTTTGGGGTTAGGGTTTTGGATGTTTAAGGTTTTCTCATTGATTTTGTATGTAAAAAGGTATTTTTGACCTCTTTGTAATTATCATCTTGTGAATTATCGTAGCCAACACTTCTCTCTCTTCAAGGATAAACTATCATCATTCTAGCTAGTTTGTGTGATTTTCATTTTATAGACTTTTGTATTCCATTCATTAATAAAATTTGGGTTTCACTGTATTTTTGTGTTCTCTATTATATTTTCATTTGTATCCGACGCAACCTACCCCTCACCGGGTAAGCCGCTTCCACCAGGACCTTCCTCAAATCACGGGCCCGAAGAGTCTGAGGTCTTCCAACTTCCCCTCGGGGTCACGAGTCACCCACAATAATCCTTCGGCAATCTCCCTCTTCGGAAATCGGGATATCGCGACTCGGGAGTTCGCGTCTCTTGATGCACAAGGCCACGATCCTTGCAAAACCCCGAACTCCGACCCCTCAGGATCTTGCGCCACGTGTCCCCACTATGATCGATGGCTCCGATCGATTCGGGAAATTTCTGGTCGCGATTTCAAAGAGGTTGAACCCTTGCCTCCGGGAACCGCCGAACGCCGAACCCTGATCCTCGGGGATCCTGTGCCACGTGTCCCTGTCCAGATCAACGGTGCAGATCGATTCGGGGAATCGCGATTCACGATTCTACGAGGGGTGAACCCTCGCCTTATCAAACCCCAAATGTCGAAACCCTGAAGCCCAACAGATCTTTATCCTTCCTCACCTGTGCTTACGGGCTATCTCCTGCACAACTCCTCCGCGATCGGACGGTCCTTAGGATTTCGAAAACCTCACGGGAATTTCCAACCGTTGATTCTCCTCCTCCTGAGAATCCTCCTGTCTCCAAGCTTTCTCTTGGTTCGAACCTATCCCAGGACTGTTCCCACAACATGAACGAGGAACTATCCCTCCTGAGCTTAATTTTCTCTGGCTCCTTCCAAGATCTTTTCGAACACTTTGCTCGCCCTCGACCTTCAACAACTCTCAACAGCGTTGAAGTCTTCCAGGCTCTGTGCGTTCACAGTCACAACAACCCTGGTCTCTCTGTTCTCAGGCTTGCTACTAAGCCTCACGTCCAACCTGCACTCGCCAGCACGGTTCGAACTGTCAACGCATCTCTGGTCGACTAAGAATGAGAGCTCCACTATTGAACCTCCTCAACGCACTCTATGCGGAGGAATTCGACTGCACTCTTATGCAGGAATCTTTTGGTTCAAACAGAGAAACAATTGAAACTCATTCTCTCAGGTTTCTAACCTGATATGCAATCACATAAGTAGCATATAGAAGATAAGCATAAAAAGAAGCAAGCATGCAACAGCATAATACCAACAACACAAAGAGACTAAACACATCCATGGAATTGAATAAAATCTTTCCTATTAATTCAATGTCTATACATGGAGTTTCTTCACAAGCTCTCTGCTCTGCTCTTCTTTCTCTTCTAATGCTGAATAATGATCAATTACACAAGGAGGGTGCCTATATTCGGTTTCCCTCCTGGAAGATGAAAACTGTCTAATCTACAGCTAACCCTATCTACCAGCATTAAAAACTATTAAATGCCTCCTTATCTACATTATATTACAAATGCGCTCACTTTGAATGCCTTTAGTAAAACGGCGGCGCAACAATACCAAGGTAGAATTCAAAATTTAAGGTTTGTTGGCTTGTCCAGCTGTACGTTCTCTACTCCACGCGTTGGCTTGCTTGATGAAGAGTCGATGCTCCTGCATCATACTCCTCGGCTCAAAAGATTTCATGGGCTCCTTCCCATGAGCTCCTGTACAGTCTGCCCATGTTTCAAAATCACTGCTTCTGTCTCCCAGCTGGCATCCTCCACTGGGTGATCTTTCCATTTCACCAGGTATTCAAAATATTGTTTCCTCTTGGTCTTCTTCCCTGCTCGTTTATCCAATATGCACTCCATCCTCGGTTTCTGTGCAACTGGTAATTGTTTCTGCCACTAGATCACTGGTTCCTCAGTTCTAGTGCCTGCTTCTTCAGCCCTGTAGGGGTATAAATCCGAAATGTTGAAAATCGGAGATATCCCGATGCCTTCCGGTAACTCAAGCTCATATGCATTTTGTCTGAACTTCTTCAGGACTTTACACGGCCCAATTTTCTTCATCTTGAGCTTGTTGTATGTTCCCCTCGGGAACCTTTCCTTCCTCAGGTGTGCCAGAACCATGTCACCAACTTCAAACTGAAGTTGTCTTTTCCTCTGGTCGGCTCTGCGCTTATACTCTTGATTGGATTTTTGCAACTGCTGCTTCACCTGCGTGTGAATTTCTTTCATCGCCTCCGCGAACTCTTCAGCTCTCGCGCTGCTAGTCTCAGCCTGTTCTAGCTCCCTGAGCTCAGACACTCCTCTCGGCTGTGTCCCATACAAAATTTGAAATGGGCTCTTACCTGTACTCTGATTCACAGAATCGTTGTACGCAAACTCTGCCTGCGGTAGGATCTGATCCCAACTGGTGTGATGCTCCGTCACCAGACTCCTTAACAGATCTCCTAAGCTCTTATTGACCACTTCGGTCTACCCATCTGTCTGCGGATGGTACGAAGAACTGAATGCTAAGTCGGTCCCTAACTTCTTCCATAGCGTCCTCCAAAAATGACCTATGAACTTGGTATCCCGATCCGAGACTATGCTTCTCGGTAATCCATGCAATCTTACAATCTCTTTGAAAAATAAATTTGTGATGTGGGTTGCATCGTTGGTATTATGACATAGGATGAAATGTGCCATCTTCGAAAACCTGTCCACCACAACAAAGATGGAATCAACTCCTCGCTGAGTTCTCGGTAATCCCAACACAAAGTCCATGCTAATGGCTTCCCATGGCCTTTCGGGTATAGGTAACGACTGATATAACCCTGTGTTCTATTTTCTGCCTTTCGCGTGTTGACAAATTCTGCATTGGTCAACAAATCTCTTCACATCTTCACGCATTCCTGGCCAAAAATATGATTCGCCCAGCTTGGCGAATGTTTTGTCATGTCCGAAATGACCTGCTAAGCCCCCGTTGTGCTTCTCCTTTACCAGATTCTCTCTCATAGAGAAATCTGGAATGCACAATTGATTGCCTTTGAACAGCAATCCATCCTGGATCAGGTATTCAATCCACGGACTCCTATCCCTGAGAACTGGTTTCTCGGCTGCTTCGTATGCCTCGCTAAATTCTGCATCACCTGCATACATATCTTTTAAATGTTCAAAACCTATAGTCTTGACTCTGAATTCCTGCAGCAATAAACATTTTCGACTCAAGGCGTCAGCTACCTTATTAGTAGTCCCCGAAATGTGCTTTATGACAAAGGTGAAATTCTTCATATATTCCACCCACTTTGCATGCTTCTGATTCAGCTTCTCTTGCTGACTCACGAACTGTAACGCATGATTATCACTGTATAGAACAAATTCCTTGGGGATGAGATAATGCCTCCACTTTTTCAGTGCCTGGATAATGGCATAGAATTCTTTATCATATGTGGAGTACTTCAACTTTGCATCATCCAGCTTCTCACTGTAATATGCAACAGGTCGGTCATCCTGACTTAAAAATCCTCCAACAACATACCCACTGGCATCACACTTCACTTGGAAGGTTTTCTGAAAATCAGGCAGCACTAACACTGGTTGCTCAGTTATCTTTCGCTTCAACAAATTGAAGCTCCTTTCAGCCTCGACTGTCCACTGAAAAATTTTATGCCGCTTTTTCACAGTATCCATCATTGCAACACTAATTCCACTGAAGTTTCGAATGAACTTCCTGTAGAAGCTTGACAAACCGTGAAAGCTCCTTACCTCGAAAACATTCCTCGGCGATGGCCAATTCCTAATCACGTTCACCTTCTCAGGATCCATCTTCAATTCGTTAGCCGAAATAACGAACCCCAGATATATGAGTTATGTCTGCATAAAGGAACACTTCTTCAAATTGATCAGCAGTTTCTCCTGCTACAGTGTTTTCATCACAATGGCCAAATGCCTCAAGTGTTCAGCCTTCGTCTTGCTGAAAATCAAAATATCATCCAAGTATACGACCACAAATTTGCCAATGAATTCCCGCAGGACTTCATTCATCAGCCTCATAAAAGTGCTTGGCGCGTTTGTCAACCCAAACGATATGACCAGCCATTCATACAAACCCTCGTTTGTCTTGAATGTTGTCTTCCATTCATCTCCCTCTCTCATCCAGATCTGATGATATCCTCTCTTGAGATCAATCTTGGAGAAGTAATTTGCCCCACTTAGGCAATCCATCAAGTCATCCATTCGTGGCAGTGGAAACATGTACCTGATGGTGATCTTATTAATCGCCCTGGATTCTGTACACATCCTCCAGCCTCCATCCTTCTTCGGGCTCAGTACTGTTGGAACAGCACACAAACTCAGACTCTCCCTGACTAGTCCCTTATCCTGCAGATCCTGTACCTGCCTTTTGACTTCCTCATTCTCTTGAGGTGTCAACCTGTATGCTGCCTTATTTGGCAAAATTGCTCTGGGTATGAGGTCAATGTGGTGACTCACACTCCTCATCGGTGGCAATGAACGAGGTAGTTCGTCCACAATGATATCAGCGAACTCTCCAAGCAGTTCCTGAATCTCGTCCGGCAAGTCATCCACTCTTGTGCTTGTCAGGACAATTCTCGGCTTCCTGACAACAAAGAATTGTAGATTCTCATCCTTCTCCAGTTTTGTGAGAAGTTCTTTCCCACTCATGAGAAGTATAGTACTTCTCACATCCGGCTTCACTTCCTTATCCTTCCCCGGAAGCAGTGTATGTGATTTCCCATCCTTCTCCAAGGTGTATGTGTTCATTCTCCCATCATGAACCACATGTCTATCATACTGCCATG
>JZKD02S1252469.1:566752-578697 GCA_000966675.3 Picea glauca
AAATGAAAATGTCTCCTTGGTATATATAGGAGACTAGGAGGTATAATTACAAATAATGGCCTAAAGCTGACATAATTAAAATAACATTACTAATATAAATTACAACTAATGGCCTGGAGCCGACATAAATAAAATAGCATTACTAATCTAATATGCCCCAATTAAGGGGTAATGAACCAATATTAGGGCTTAACATGAAATGATGTGACATGTTAGTACTCGAGCGAGGAACCTTTGAAGAGCCGAAGTAGTTGGGGATCAATGATCCATAGGAGGACACGTGTCAACAGATCATGTGCCCTGGGTGAAAGCACTCCGGGAAAAGAGCGAGCAAGGAGAAGTTGAGAATTGATATTTTTGAAGCTCGAAGAGCTAAAGTGAATCTCATTCGTCTGATCCAAGAGGACATGTGACAAAAATCCACGCACTTCAGGGAAAAGTGAAGGTTCAGAGCTGAGTTCTCCGAATTACGAAGACACAAAGAAATCGTAGCCATCGATCCATGGGAAACACACGTCAATAGATTGTGAGCTTCGGATAAAAACATTTCAGAAAATGTTCTGGTTTGAGTTTCTGATGTCCGAAGACCCAAGAGAATGGCAGTCGTTGATCCTTGCAGCAGTAACTTCTGAAGTCCCGAATTTTGAGGTTAATATGGGTCATTCGATAAGGGAGACACATGGTGGCATTTTGGCCAGTTCAGGAAATCATAGTTCGAGAGAATTGGAAGTGTTCTAGTGTGGAAAATCCTGAAGTCCTAAATCACGAAGAGTCAAAGGGCAGGAGGTGATGTGGACCCCAGAATTCCCAAAGTGACATGTCTTGTGGACGTCACTGGGGATGACATGAACACATGGGATGTGTTCCATGTGTCAGTAAGTTTTGAGCATATGGAGTATTTAAATGTCGAAAAATCCAGTGGGGAAGGATGTGACAAGTTGTGTTGGGTCGAAAACTCCCAAAGGCCTGAAGGTCCGAGTACATATCGACCGTTGATTCCAGAAGAAACACGTCGAAGGATCATTGACTTTGGGTGAAATCACTCTGGGAGAAAGCTAGGAGGAAAGTTTTGAACCTTCTGAAGCCCGAAGAACCGAAGTGATTCAGAGCTGCATATTTGTGGGAGGACACTCATCAGTAGATCATGAACTCTGGGTAAAATCATTCCAGGAGGAGGCAAGTGAGGAAAGTTGAGACTCTGAAAGTGCGGAGTCCCAAAGTGGATCTCAATCGTCGATCATGAAAGAGGACGAGAACCATTGATCCAGTCCTGGTTGAAAGTTCTGAAGTCCCGAAGCTCTAAACAAGCACTTTTTCAGCTAAGCGCAGGGTCGTGGTTGTGGTCATATGCAGATTGAGAGCTTAGGGAAGGAGGGATAAGGGTTGAATTGGTGGTCTTCGATACAGAAAAGTGCTAAGGAAGGATTTAGTCACGGTTTCTAGTCATGGTCACCTAGGAAGGTGTTTTGAAGGAAGCACATGCACAGGATGAAATTATGTGTCATCCAAGGATAACAAGACACTATTATTTTCGGAGAATGGGGATATGATCTCCATGAACAAAAATAAATAAAGAGACTTGTAGCATGGTTTGAAATTTTTTTTTATCATATGAATAATTCTAGCAAAATGGTCGCTTGCACATTTTGCAGAATTAATGGATTTAAACACATAAACTCATGATGTGTATTGAGGAAATGGAAGAAGGTGAGGGAGCCTCTAGTCATGATAAGGAGGCCAAAGGCCAAAATACCAGAGTTGGTAATTCGGAGACAGATTCCAATGGATGCAAGGGAAAAGGAGAACAAGAAATGTTAATAGAAACGATAAGAAGCCTGAATATGGAAGTGCAGAGCTACAAAGCAGACAACAATAAACTGATGAGAGAGAAAAGTCATATAAATGCTCGAGTGTTGTAGAGCTTAAATCATTTGTAGAGACAAACGAATAAGGGATCAAACTCAATACAAGAATAAGAAGGCAGGTTTCATGAAAGAAGGGATGATCATGGAAGAGTTGGTTATTCCAGAAGTGCTGGTAGATCTCATGGACACCACTCACCTTCGTACTTATAAAGAAAGTTTTATGCATCGGATGATCCTGTAAGCAGTCCAAATGTGTCTCCTGTTAGACACCAAATAAGGAAACAAGAGGTAAATAGTTTGCAAGGAGAATTGAGGAACCTCAAGCCACCTTCATTTGAGGGTGAAAGAGAAAGGGTAGATGATGTCAAAGCATGGTTTCTTGGACTCCAGAGATATTTTTAGTGGCATGACTATTCATCAAATCTGGAAGCTAGGATTACCACCTACCATTTACATGGGAAATATGCAATGTAGTGGGACCAGCTGAAGCAAGTGGAGCACATTAATGAAAGTAGGATCACTTGGAAGCAATTCAAGAAGTACTTCCAGAAGGAGTACCACTCAAAGCATTTCTATGACAAGAAAATGCAAGAGTTCTTTGAACTCAGGTTTGGAAGCATGACTATGGCAGAGTACGAGAAGAATTTCTTTGGATTGTTAAAGTATGTTAGGTTCATTGGTGATGAGAAAGTGAAAATGCAGAGATTTATGAGTGGACTTCCATCCTTTTATAAGGAAAATATCAAGTATGATGAGACCAAGACCTTAATTGAAGCCATCAGGAAGGCTAAATACATGTATGAGAAAGGCCAGGGAAGAGAAACTCTGTAGAAATCTTGGAAGGAAAAGAATAATGAGAAGAATGGCCAGAGGAGGAAAGGATGCAAACATTCCTTCAATGGGAATGATCCTAATAGAAATTTTCAAGATTAGTATGCTAAGAGGGATTTCAAGAAAGAAGATTCCTTGGGAAAGAGGGGAAGACCACCAATCCAATGTTGGGGATGCAAGGAAGATCACATGTACAAGGATTTACCACACAGAAAGGACAGAGTGAATACTTTGCACAACATCCAAGAAGCTACAACAGTGAAAGATATAGGAAGAATCTATGCAGCTTTAAATGATCGACGAGCAGAGTACCAGTCCAATATGATTGAGGTGGAAGGTAAGATCATAAATTGGCCTGTTTCTATTTTGATTGATTTAGGAGCAAGTCATTGTTACATTGATCCTAAGATAGTGGATAGATTACATTTTGAGAAAATTAAACTTGGAAAAGAAATTTTGGTTCAGTTAGCCACTGGAACCAAAATAAGAATCCATGACATGGTCAGAAGTTGTTCCATGAGTCTTAATGGCATGAATAATAGTATTGATCTAAATATCATACCATTGGGGTCTTATGATATTCTAATTGGAATGGATTGGTTGGACAAGAATCATTTTGTCCTAGATTGTCATAACAAGAAATTTACATGTCTTGATGGAAATGGAAAATAGAGCACTGTGAAAGGAGTTCCAAGACCCATCTCTATAAGGGAGATTTCAGCCTTATAACTAAAAAGATGTTTTAGGAAAGGATGTCAATTGTATGAATCTCATGTGGAAGAACCAAATAATACAAAGGGGCCAAGCCTTGAAGATTTCTCGGTGCTATGGGAATTTGAAGATGTATTCCAAGAAATACAAGGATTGCCACCAAGGAGGGAGATAGATTTCTCAATTGATTTAGTGCCAGGAGCTGCCTCGGTGTCAAAAACACCTTACAAAATGAGCACACCAGAGTTAAAATAATTACAAATGTAGTTGGAGGAATTTTTGAAGAAAGGGTACATACATCCAAGTGTTTCACCTTGGGGAGCACCAGTATTTTTATCAAAAATAAGGATGGAACCTTGAGGATGTGTATTGACTTCCGACAACTGAACAAGTACACTATAAAGAACAAGTATCCTCTACCCCAAATTGATGACCTCTTTTATCAGCTAAGAGGAGCAAAGATATTTTCAAAAATTGATCTGAGGGCAGGATACCATCAGGTAAGAATCAAGGAAGAAGACATTCATAAGACATCCTTTAGGACCAGGTATGGGAATTATGAATTTTTAGTGGTGCCATTTGGACTGACCAATGCACCAGTTGTCTTCATGTTCTTAATGAACAGCATATTCAGAAATTATTTGGATAAGTTTGTCATAGTATTCCTGGATGACATACTTATCTATTCTAAGTCTAAAGAAGAGCATGAACATCACTTAAGACTGGTGTTGCAAGTACTGAGAGAACATCAGTTGTATGCCAAGTTGAGTAAGTGTTCTTTTTATCAAAAGCATATCCATTACTTGGGACACATTATTTCAGAGCAGGGCATAACAGTAGATCCATAGAAGATCGAAGCCATTAGAGGATGGCCAACACCCAAAAATGTGTCAGACATAAGATCTTTTATGGGATTAGTTGGCTACTATAGAAGGATCATAGTAGGGTTCTCTAAGATTGCTCATCCCATCACTTCTTTGAAAAAGAAGGGAACTAAATTTGAATGGACACTCAAGTGTGAAAATAATTTTAATATGTTGAAGGAATTACTTACTAGTGCACCTATGTTAAATATTACTGGCCCAAATGAAATTTTTTTGGTATGTACAGACACATGTAAGGAAGGACTTGGGGGAGTCCTCATGCAAAAGGGACATGTCATTGGATATGAGTCCAGAAAACATAAGGAACATGAGAGGAACTATGCCATGCATGACTTGGAACTGCCTTCCATTGTTCACACCTTGAGGATGTGGAGGCATTATGTCATGGGGAAGAAACTCGAATTAAGGATAGAGCACATTAGCCTGAAGTATCTTTTTGAACAACCGACCTTGAATGTCAAGCAAATAATATGGATGGAATTTTTAAGTGAATATGACTTCGATATCAAGAATATCAATGGAAAGGAGAATAAAGTTGTCGATGCACTTAGTAGAAGAGTGCATCTCATGCATGCTACTTCTATTAGTACACATCAGTCAGACTTGAAGAGTAGAATTTTAGATGGTCTTGTTACATATCAACATTACCTACAGGTAAAGAAAAACTTACAGCAAGGAAATGTAGAGCAGAAAATAAAGGAGTATGAGATAAGGGAAGACGGATTACTCATGCAAAAAAATAGAATCTATGTTCCTAGCTCTGGAGAACTGAGGAATTTGGTACTGAAGGAAATGCATGATGTTCCTTATGTTGGACATCTTGGTTACCAGAAAACAATTACAGCAGTAAGAAGCCAGTTCTTTTGGCTGGGAATGAAGAAGCATGTTGTTGATTACATCACTCAATGTATGGAATGTCAGAAGGTGAAGGTTGAGCATAGGCACCCAGCAGGTTTGTTCCAGCCATTGCTAATTCCAGAGAAGAAATGGGAAGTGATCACCATGCATTTCATCACAGTATTACCCAGAATGAATAAGAAACATGATTCAATCATGGTGGTGGTTGACAAATTGACAAAGACTGCTCATTTTGTGCCTGTGAAGACAACGCATACAACGTCTAATATTGCAGAAATTTTCATGAAGGAAATTGCTAGGTTGCATGGGATACCTAACACAATCATCTCAAACAGAGATACGAAGTTTAGCTCCAATTTCTGGAGGGGATATTTTAAAGGATTTGGCACAAATATAAACTTTATCATGACATATCATCCCCAGACAGATGGGGAAACAGAGAGAGTCAATCAAATAATTGAAGATATATCGATAATGTATGTGATGGATAAGCCATCTAAGTGGGAAGATTACTCACACTTGGTTGAGTTTTCATATAATAATGGGTATCAATCTTCATTGAGAATGAGCCCATTTGAAGCCTTGTATAGTAGGAAATGTGATACTCCAGTAAGATGGGACAACCCAGCAAATAGAGTGGTACTTGGGTCGGAGTTGCTCAAGGAAATGGAAGACCACGTGGTTAAGATCAAGCAGAATTTAAAGGCATATCAATATAGACAAAAAGTTTATGAAGACAAGAATAGGACAACTAGATAATTTAAAGTATTGGAGCATGTACTTTTGAAAGGGAAGCCCAAGAAAATCTCTTTGAAATTGGGTAGTTGTACAAAGATGGTAGCCAGATTCTGTGGTCCATTTGAAATATTGGAAAGAATAGGGCCAGTTGCATACATGCTTGCATTTTCTGCTTCCATGAATGTGCATAATGTATTTCATGTCTCTTTACTAAACAAATATGTACATGATCCTAACCATGATATTGATTGGCATATGATTCAGGTAGAGACAGAGGGAGATTTTCAGGTTCAGCTAGTGCAGGTGTTGGACAGAAAAGTCAAAATGATTTGGAGTTGAGTTATAGAGCTGGTAAAAGTTCAGTGGACCTTCTACAGTCCTGAAGATGCTACCTGGGAGCATGAAGATGCCATGCAGGCAAAGTACCTGCATTTTTTTGAATAAATTTGAGATTTTGATCTCTATTTTGTATATGCACTGAGGACAGTGCCAAGATAAGGGGGAGGGGATGTAACACCCCGAGTTTTGAACCCCCGTTTTAAATAATGTATTGTTACAATGTTGAGAGGCCTCAGTGCCCAAACAATTATTAAAAGGCCAGTGTGCCCAAGACATGTAATTTTTTCTATCATTATTAATAATAAATACATGGCTAGTTGTTAGACAGATGAGGACTAGAGTTATAGGGGGTTATGATTCCACAAGAGAGGGGGCTTGAGGGGCTAAGTGTTTATTCCTATGTTAGTTACCCTTTTTCCTAAGGGAGGGGATCGGTTACATGAGCTTCTTGGGGAAGGCCAGGAGGTTCTTGATTCCCCACTAAATTACTTAAACCTGCCTCTGGTCTGATGGTGGGGTTCAACTGATGGATTGTTCGTTGATTTTCCTACATATTCAATCATTTCCCTCACGCACTTTCATGCACCCACTTACCCATTCATTGATCCATCCTCATCCGCCTCTTGGCTTGGGAAAGGGGAACCAAACTTCTGAAGAATTGGCCATGATATGGTGGGTTGTAGTGGTCATTGGTGTGATCCATCCATGACTTGAGGCCTACATGTCTGAGATGCATTGGCCTGTGTCCAACGTTTCTCACAGATGCAAGTCCTGAGAGTTCCAGCATTGAGATTCTGGACCAGTTGCGCTGGAGCCCGAATAAGGAGAAGGAATGCCTAAGGGACTGCGTGGGAGAGAAGGGTGGAGGTTCATTCTCTTGGGTGGTGCAACATGGGTAGAAGAGATTTGGGTACTTGGATTGTTGTGAGAGTTGGGAATCCTATGAGAGCTTGGGTGCTTACTGGTTTGGGAATCGAAGTAACACTCTGGAATTGTCCTTGTGGATTCATATCCCTAGCTCGGGGGTGACGATGTTGTTGAGATTTGGAACAACAATGTCTACAGTTGGGTGGATTGTCCTTGGTCTGCAACCAGTTGGTGTCATCTTTCATAAAGATAAGTTCTCTCTGTTATGGTATCATTTGCATGTATATGAGTGTATTTCCGATGTATATTTAATTATTGTTTAATTGAATCTTTAGACTATGCATGCTTGTTGACTATTGTTGTGCATGTCGTTAAAGTATTTTCTTTTATGCATCCTTAAATATTAAAAAGGTATCAATAAGAGAAAGAATTCCAAGGGTGGGATTGAAGGTAGCATACCCCGACTTGTGGCTGGCTGGGTATGTTACACTTGACATGGTCACCACTTGGAGATGTGGAGAATATTTGGACCTTTAGCTTGTTGGGGATACAAACTTCATTTTAGGTGTGTGATAGCTTGATTGTTATAAAGATATCAATGAGAAGATTATTTTTTTTCCTTGGGTGAGGAAATAATATGAAAACCCTAATCTGCCATTAGGATAAAAAACATTGTTTAGGGCCCCAAAAACATGCAGGAAAATGATGAACCAAATTTTGACAAATCAATACCATCTTCAAGATGTCTCAAATTCTAATCCCCCCATGTAGAGAATCAATATACTCATGTGGTATTTATGTAGGTCCATTTTTTCCAAATAAAATCTATCCAAAGATTCACCCCAAGTATCATAAACACAGATCAAGGAAGGTATGGAAACAAAGATCAAGTGCGAAAGAAGTCCAGAATGTACTAGGAAAACAAAGGGAAGAAATGGAACAAGAAGCCAATATCTCAAAGACAACTCAAAGACTTTAAAATTTCAACCTCACCTTCAATCCAAGGTAATGTTGGTGAGAAATGTTTCTTACATCCTTATATAGAGTTCTTGCAAAGAATAGGATTAAATAATAAGATCCAAATTTAATAGCCACAACTAGAGTTGAGAGACAAAACAAAGAGAAAACCAATAGAGAGACAAATATAGAGGCAAGAGTCAAAGCCAGAGAAGATAGATAAAACCAAATCTAGGAGACAAATATATATCTCTAGATTTGATGTTGAAAGCAAGAGAAAAAGTTGAGAGTTGGAGTTGGAGCCAAAGCTAGAGACATAGCCAAGGAATCAATGATACTTGCATATTTTTAAAGAAATAATTAATACATTTGTAGTACATATATCCAAAATTGTTTTGTTCAACACAGTTGATGTAGAATTCATATTCAAAATAGATCTCTACGTGAAAACAATTTGGAAAATGTTTCAAAAGGAGGTAGAAAGAAAGTTTGTATTCTCAAGTAAAAATCTTCGAGGACTAAAATCCTCTCAAAATTGAAAGATATGTTAAAATATTGATCGTGATGTTGTTTTAAAGAAAACCTCCTATAATCCCCCTCCCTCTTCCTTGATATCTATATTAAGGGTGGATTAATTTCTAATCACAATAACAGTGGGTAACTTAGTGACACTTAACTAGACTAGAACCTCAATCATATTAAAATCAAAAACCTCCCAATGAACTCTAGTTTAAAAGAATCCTTTTAAACCAATTGAAATAAACCACTATACTATCTATATATATCTTCCATGAAAAAAGTTCATTTTTTTTCATATCTTTTTGAAGTGCAAGAATGCCAATGGGAAGCCACTAGACTAGTAATGTCCCTACAATCATGGGTTCATCGTAGAAAACAACATGCCTCTAAATATCAACGGGTGTGAAGGTAGTGTGCCTTGTTTCTTATCCTTTCAATCCCCTTATCTTAGCATATGAAAATACATATTAAGGGTTGAGGTGGTTTGATGAGATGGTTGGGAGGTAGGTCTTGCACTCTCCTCACCCAGTTTCAAATCCTGATGAGACAAACTCTTCGAACACAAAATTTACCATTCGACTTTTTGGTTCAAAAAGGTGCATCGAAAAAAATCCTAGTTGAGAATCCTTACACCATCATCGACATTTCCATGACATCCCAGTGCAGAATCTTGGCAGTGAGATATCCAAAGGAATACATAGCATAGATTTTTACTTGCCTTATTTGTGGATCTTTCCCAAGAGACACTTGTAAGAGACATAAAAAATGGAGGTTTTGTGCATTGAGATTCCTCATGTGAAATCTTTTTGCTCAAATGAAGAAGTAGTGGAGAGTATGAATAAAAACTGATATTATTATTCTTGATATTCCAAGTCTTAGTATCCTACTTGAGAGAAAGGATGAAATAGTATCCCAAAAAATCATATACCTTGAGAGTATGCAGGTTTTCATAGTTCCTCATAATGTTGTATTATATTTCTGGATATAACTGTGTATGGATTTTTTTAAAACATCCAAAATTTCTAGTGGACACTCCATCATCAATGATTGTTGAAGCAATGATGGGTGGAGTGTCCACTCAAAATGTTGTATGTTTCAAAAAAATCCATACAAAATTTATATCCAAAAATCTAATACAACATCATATACCTTATATTTAAGCATAGAGGGGCTTCCACAGTGCAACATGTTAGATATCATTTTTTGGATTAACTGCGTAGATTAAGTCATTAATATATGACCCATATCCATGAGTATTAGTCGCAACTGACCAATAATTCTCATGATTTGAATAGTCCACTTAGCATGCTTTGTATTGGGTGATGCTCATACAGGTGAAGAAGTGGGATTGAAACCAGCAAAATGTATCACATAGCATCAATCATCACTTTTGAGTCTTGCACCCGGTAACCAAGACTTCCTAGGTGGTCACCCATCCCAAGACACCTCTGGCTCAAGCACTCTTAACTGTGGATTTTTCCCCACAATCAAGCCCACCTAGCTTGCTACCCCATTTGTAAAACCTTAGCAAGTATTGTGCCTTATGAGATATCCAGTTAGAACTCCCTTCACTCTTATATTTAAGCATAGAGGGGCTTCCACAGTGCTACATATTAGATATCATTTTTGGGATTAACTGCGTAGAGTAAGTCATTAATCTATGACCCATATCCATGAGTATCAGTCGCAACTAACCAATAATTCTCATGATTTGAATAGTCCACTTAGCACTCATTGCATCAGATGATGCTCACATGGGTGAAGAAGTGGGATTGAAACCAGCAAAATGAATCGCATAGCATCAATCATCACCTGGGAAGACAATAGAAAGTGATGATTAATAAAAAGTGTGATCCTTTTCTATAAGTCTTTTTTTAATAAATTTCTCTATCGTAAGACAATATTTCCATCTTTTCAATAGAATTTTATTTAGTGTAATTTCATATATGATATTAAGAAGAATGTCAACAAGTAATTTCCGCAAAATAGTAGCATAATCTTATTGGAGTTTTAAAATCACTCTTCATAGAAGAAATAGATTGTAAATGCTATATTTTCTCTAACCAATCCAAAATTCTTGTAAGAAATCAAAAATAATCCACTAGACTTATTAGGGAAGCTATATAAATTTAAAATAATCTAATATTATTAATCATGAAGATAGATCTAGAGACTTATTCAAACCTAGTATCTAATCATAAATTGTCAATGCAACCAGAAATAAATCTATTTCTACCCTCTTAGTCACTCCATTGAACCCACTTTCCCTCTAAATCCCTACCTTATCATCCTTATGCTTTGATTCTTTCCTTATCCTCCTCTTTAACCTTGTATCTCATTGGTTTCTTCCCCACTAGCTATCACCTCCTCTTCATTAAAATTTTGTTCCTCTATTTTATTTATTTTTATAAAAAAAAATGGATCACTATATATAGTTTTTCATTAGTTTTGGTATTTTTAAGTAGAAATTTGGAGCCATGGACTTGTAGAGCCCATTTTAGGGTACATCATGTTTCAGTGATTTGGGGTCATGAAACTTTCGAAGTCCATTTTTTGGAATTAAGTGATTTTTTATGGGGTCAAAAATTTGCAAACAAAGTTCCCATCCATCCATTGATATTCTACTCATTGATATCTTTAAAACAGTTCAAAGATCATGTCAATTACAGCCCATATGAGGAATTTATGCCTCTCATAAGTTAATGTATGCTCAAAAACCCTAATCAAGATATGAGGCATGCAAAAACCCTAACTCTAACACTTGTCTACAACTATCAAAACATGTTAAACATCAGGCCACTAGGAAATGAATGGGTCTAGTTCCTATCATATTTTGTTTTTTTAGTTGAAAAAAGAAAAGGAGTGGGATATTATGAGCATATCAGAGGAAGTGGAAAATACTAGAGCAACCATTTAGGCCACATTGTCTATTGAAACTCCATAGTTCATCCATATTTCTTTGTATTTACATTTGATATATGAGAAGAAAAGAGAAAATGATAGTCCTCACTAACAAGTTGATTTTTCCCATATTGGGCTCCCCAAGGTCTATCTTATGTTCATTGGGTGGATGGTGTGGTATTTATTGTTATAGATTATTTTCATTATTCATAGTTTATTTCAATTTTTTTAGGGATGATCTTCTAATATTAAATTTTAAACATATGTAAACATTGTTTAATAGAGGTTAACTTCATAATATTTTGCATTAATTTGTAAGATCTATTGTGAAGAATTGTCTAGTGGAATATCCATGAAAATTTACAAATCATCCATTCCCCCTTTATGATCTTTCCCTCCTTATTTGTTTTGTTCATTATCTTCCTTTTCATATTTTCTAATCATACCTACACCACCCATTAGACCAACTCTAACA
>JZKD02S1252469.1:578777-589174 GCA_000966675.3 Picea glauca
CACCACTCCAACACTTATTTCTCTTACTACATTTATTAGCATTGTGTATAATGATTAGATGTTAATTCCACTTTATATATTAGATAAAATATTATATATTTATCTGCTTTCCTACTTATTTTAACCTCCTTTATTATTCTCTAAATTTTCTTTTTACCCAAATTAAAATTTATTGAAATTATCCCTATTGTGCATAAAATTGCACACAACTTTTGCAATAGTCCCAAGTTTTTGCTATTAGTCCCTGCCATGGACTCTATCATTCACCTCACAATCAATGAAAGTTGACCACCCATTACTTAATGTGTTTTGGTGTTCTAATTGGTGCATTTTGAAACGCCTTTTACACAGTTATACCAACTTCACTCAACTTACCATCCCTTCTCCAACGTTTCATGAAAATATTATATTTATTTGATTTATTTCAAAAAAAAAATCTATTTTCATATTTCTGAAATTTCCATTGGTTGAATCATATGGGATTGGACTTAAATCCCCTAAGTATGGGATTTATTTTTCCATAATTGTCAGAAATAATTAATCATTTAACAAATTTAAATTTGTCTATTGGTGAATATAAAGGCCCTGAAAAATTCTATTGAAGGCTCTGAGACTGTTGCAAAATTCAAGTCTGACACTACACAAACCCTTCCTTGACTCCTCACCACCTCATCCATTGCATCGACTGCCTCATGATTTATATCAATGCTCTGATGCCATTCTCTCGTATGCACCTCACCGCCTGGAAACCTTTGATCCTCACCCCCTGGATCCATCTGCTTTTCACCATTTGGCTCCCTCACATGAATCATTCTTATATCAATTTATACTAGATACTTTGCTGCAACATAATTTATTTTCCTTACTCATTCCCACAAACTAGATCTCCTTGCAATTCCCTAGAGTCTCTGGTATCAACCTTGCGACAAAACCTGGGACTAATGTCAGATCTACCAGGGATGAAATACAACCTAGATCCCCATCTATATTTCATGTGATCCTTGGAGAACCTATATATGTATCACCCATATTGAGTGCCACAACTCAGTTTGGTCCACCTTGTGATTCACACAAAACTCCAGAGGAAAGAGGTGACATCTTAGAAGAGAAGAAGCTCACACATGAGTATTACTCGTTCCTTCCTTCTCTGAACCTAAGAAGCCATTAGTAGTCATTGAATCATATATAAAGAAAAGTAAAATCTATTTTTGAAGTTTTATATGGACCTACTTTCTGGTTTCTTTCTTTCATATCTAAAAATAGGGTTCTGTTATATAGCATTTTTTTTACGATATCAAAATTATCCAAATGGATTAATGAAATATAGATTTGTTTTACCTAGAAGTAATAAAATCAATGGTAGATAGAATCATGTCAAATTTACTTATGATTCAAGCCATTATATGTATTTGTTTCTCGTGTTGTTGTGATATTTTGCAATCCTAGAGCAACATGGAGATCAATAATTAATGCATGTATTTCTTGACAGTTTAAGGGATGGGCTTAGCAGAAATTATGAGGATGGTCACATTCCAATGATGTTAAGTTTTGGGATACCAAATGTAACAATCAACCGGAAAAGGAGAAAATCCAAGGGCAAGCCATGCCTTGTAGAAGAAGTTTCTTTTTCAAATTTAGAGAAGGGAAGAGAGCCTAGGAAGAAACCTTTAATACTGTGTGGAAGAAATCATCAGTCAATTCTTTAAATTGACTTTGCAGTTGTACCATTTCTCTGTAAATGAATTTTGCGACTACTTCCAAAATGGCAGGTAAAATATGATACAGTAGCTTATATTTTATTTTGCATTTGCATGCATTGTTAATGACAAAGTTCATTAAAGATAATTATGTTTTGTTGTGTGAATGATTCTTTCAATTCTTGCTAGAGAGAATATTTTAAGAAACAACTTTTTGAAATAGTGAGTTTCTTTAAATATCTTACAATAACAATCTTTAGTGGGCCTTTAATTAACCTCTTTACGATTTCTATGCACAAATTTGTGCTTCCCCTACTACCAAAATCTACAACATTGTAAATCAAATAAAAAAGGAGCGAGAATCCAACCCAATGAGCTAAAATGATTTAGATTAAGATTAACAACCCTAGGTACAAAGGGCTATTCAGGAAAAAATAAAAATCCATCAAAAAGTTTCCCAAAAAAGGCATTGTTGGTGTGATAATTGGTTGAAAAATGTGGAACGCCTTTAAAAATTTGAAAATCTGTCAAAAGTCTAATGAATTCTCTTTGATGAAAATACAAATTTATACTACAAAACATCACATAAGTGTCGGAATAATCCTTTGTGTCACAGGACGACATAACCGATTTCATCTCGAAATAAAGAAGAATGAAGCTAAAAATACAGGGGGGAGATAATTGATGGTACCTCGATGAAGGCGATGATATTACCTTGACATTCACAATTCAAAGATGTCCTTAATTATTCATATGTTACAAAGGGTATCAAACTGTTAATGATGATGATGGTGTTTCTTCTACTTATGTTTAATGAATAATTATCACCCCTACTCCTAACCCTACCCCCACCCCTTGTATGTAATTACACATTACAATCACAATCCATAGAAGAAGGTGTTTTAATTACAATCTATGTAACTCCTTAGTAATTATGGACAACTATAGTCCTTCTAAATATGATAGTAAATATGGACAGCTATAGTCCTTCTATGTACGATTGATATTGAACGTGTACATGGGAAAATTTTGATTAAAAAATATCTGTAAATAATTTACATGTAGAGACACCATAGCTTAAAATATAGAATTTGTCAAGAGGAGCCTCCGAATTGATTTTGGCCACACATACAACATGCAAAACAATGTATTCGTTGAAAGTCAATGTCCCAAGGAAGTGGTAAATCGACTTCCCATTGATAGACAATGTTTAACCTTTAGCTTTCAACTTGTAGAACGTTACACCTTAGCATATTAACATGACAGAAAGAACTGGTAGAACAACGATTCTAGTCGGCTCTGGTGGGTAGCATCAATGGAGGATAAGCATGCAACCATCCTCATATATGGCCATGAAGCCCACCCACAAATGCATTTATTTTTTAGTGACACACATTTAAATTGTGTTACGTGTTATATTTTTAACATTGGTATAAAAGTGTAGACGAAAAAACAAACCCTCTCCAACGAGCAATTCTGAATCAAAGAACATCTTTGAAGGTCTGGAGGAGAACCAAACTCAGGACGAAGAAACTGGATAGGAGAATAAATGGGAGAAGGAGACCGGAAGGAAGGAGGCAAATAAGGAAATGGAGAATCAACAATCTTAGGACACCGCCAAGAATTACAGAGGATCAACAAGGGACAAAAATCCTGACATAAACACTCAAATGAAGGAAGGGGATGGTGATTCCGAAATGACACCTAGTGAGGTCAAAATGGAGGATGTGGATCTTCACGACATCGTGGAAAGGAAAGGGATTGACCTTCAAAATATTTTGAACCAATGGAAAAAACAAGGTATGGAAATCATCCATTCGGACCAACTTGATCATATACAATATCTCTTCCTAATGAGGGAGGAGGCAAATTATAAAGGAATCAAACACATGCATGGGGAGATATGAAACCTAGGTATCAAACCAGGGGACAAATAACAACCTCATTCACCAAAGCAATCTAAGAGAAAGAAGGGTAGAAAACCCAACAATGTTGTATTGCGGGAACTGGGAACACTTCTTATAAATTCTAATAAGATCAAAACATTGTTCCCTACCTCTCCCCCACCTATTTTAAAATGAAGGTTATCACTTTGAATATATGAGGCTTGAATAGCCCCAGGAAACAAAAAATTCTCAAAAATAAGTTAAAAATGGAAAAACCAGATATTTGTTTTATAGAGGAAACTAAATGTACAATCGAGAAGATGTTAAAAATAAGTAGGAAAAGTTGGAATACTACAATTTTTTAGATATTGATGGTCGAAATTCGGTCGAGGGAATTCTCACCTTGTGGAACCCTAAAAAAGTATACTTGATCTCGGCAGAAGCTACAAGGAATTCTTTATCTATAAATTTGCAAGTTATAGGGACTCCAGACAAGGTCATGTGCACTAATGTATATGGCCCTGAACTTCTAGAAGATAAGAAAAGGATGATGATGAACTTAGAAAACCTCAGAGAATGAAATGTGAATCCTCATCGAATTTTAGCAGATGATTTTAATATGATTGTCACCCTAGCTGAGAAGGAAGGGGAAGTCTGAAGATTGGATAGAGATGTTGAGTTTTTCTCATACTTTATATAAAAAAAAAAACCTAGTTGATACCATAACTAGTAATGGTCTTTTTACTTGGAACACCAAAAGATCCTTGCATAACCAAGTAGCCTCGAGATTAGATAGATTTTTAATCTCAAAATCTATTTTAATGCAAGGTATTGACATGGAAGGAAACATATTTATGTGGGAGGGCTCAGATCATTGGTCATTTCTATTGGAGGAAAAATTTAATGGAACCCCAAAAAATAGACCTTTCCATTGAGTTTTTTGATGGAGCACCCAACCTTCAAGGAGAATATCAAGCTTTGGTGGAAAGAGGACATCCAATAAAAAGGGACAAAAATGTTTAGACTCCGAGGAAGATTAAAACATATAAAAAAAAATTAAAGAAATGAATCAAGAAGTCTTCAGGAACATCAACCAAGCAAAAAAATATCTTGAAGAAAAAATGGACCGAATCCAAGAATTATGTATTCAAGAAAGCTACAATGAGGAGAGGAAAGAGGAGGAGAAACAATTGCATTAGGAATGGGAGAAAAGATGCAAGCAAGAGGAAATATTAAGGAGAAAGAAATCCAGAGTTTAGTGGTTAAAGGAAGGGGAGAAAAACACAAAGTTCTTCCACAAGTCGACAATAGCACGCAAGACTCATAATAGAATCTTGAAAATCCGAGACCATGAAGGTATACAAAGAGAATCCCACCATGAAATTGAAAAATCTCTCGTTCATCACTTTTAGTATATAAATAGAGAACCCAACATAGATCATTCTAAGTAAATTCAAAGAATGCTGATGCATATTCCCATATTGGTTATAGAGGAGCATAACCAAAATTTAAGGAAACGAATCTCACCAGAGGAGGTTGACCAAGCAGTTCAAGAGATGCCAAAAGGAAAGACCCCTGGACCCAATGGTTTCATAGTGGACTTCTTCAAAGCTTGATGGGATGTGGTAAAACATGATATATATGGTATAGTTGAAGATTCAAGACACTTAGCATCTATTCTTAAATATATAAATTCTACTTTCATCACCATGATCCCCAAAGAAAATGAGGAGAGAACGTCGAACTGTTTTAGACCAATATCCCTCTGCAATGTGGTGTACGAGATAATCTCAAAAGTTATAGAAAACAGACTGAAACCTCTCCTCCCCATTATTATCTCAAAGAAACATGCAGGCTTCATGGAAGGTAGGAAAATTTTAGATAACATTATTCAAGCTCATGAAATAATCCCCAGCTTGAAAACTAGGAAAAAAGTTGGCATGATAATACAATTGGATTTAGCCAAAGAATATGACAAAATAAGTTGGAATTATATGGAAAAAAACATGGAAGCCTATGGCTTTGATAATCATTGGATAAAATGGGTAATGACTCTGGTGTCCACGACTAGTTTCTCAATACTAGTTAATGGAGCCCCTACAAAACCTTTCTACCCATCTTGGGGTCTCAGACAAGGGGATTTTGTATCCCCCTTCATGTTCATACTTATGACGGAAGGTTTGAGTATATCTATAAAAGCTGAAACAACAGAAGGAACTATAAAAGGTCTCCACCTATATGAAGACTTCTCCACAACCACTCATCAACAATTTGTAGATGACACAATTCTACATGGAATTCTGACAGTCAAGGAGGAAAAAACTTATAAGGAGATCTTAGCCTACTTTAGAGAAGCCTCAGGGACAAAAATAAATCACTCCAAGTCCATGATTCACTTCTTTAACATGAACATTTTAGTTCAAAGGAACCTATCCAACGTCATGGGTTTCGATAGGAAGACCCTCCCTACTAAGTATTTGGGAGTACCCCTAATAGATCAGGTAGGTAATAAATCAACATGGGAAATTATTATAAACAACTTGAATGACATAGTCAAAATATGGACCTACCGAGCCCTAAACTTTGCAAGTCGACTAGTTCTCACGAAGGTTGTTTTACAAGCTATTCTAAATTATTTATTGTTGGTTTTCCCAGCTCCAAAAGGAATTTTACAAAAAAATAGAGCAATACGGAGGAAATTGTTATGGAGAGGAGAAGAGGATAACAAGAAATGGGCACTTGTGGCTTGGGAGAAACTATGTTGGCCAAAAAGAAAAGGTGGACTTGGTTTGCAAGACCCACAAACAATGAACATTGCTTATGGTGCAAAATTATGGTGGAGATTGGTCAAAGATAGTTTAGTCCCATGGGAAAACTTGTGGAAATAAAAATACACCCATGGTAGTAACCCTCAGGACCTTATTCGCTTCACAGGTGCAAGGGAGGGATCGACCATTTGGAATTTGTCTTGGAGAAATAGAAATTGGGTTCAAGAACATAGTTTTTGAGAAATTAGGAACAATCAAACTGCTAGATTCTAGGAGGACACATGGCAACAGGAACCCTGGCTGGAAAACCAAGACATAGAAGGTATTAAGAAAGAGTTGCTCGGGAAAGGAAAAATAAAAGTTTGTCAGTATTGGAAACAAAGGGACAATATCCCAAAATGGAGAACTTGGGACATTATTCAAACTCAAGACAAAAATCGGGACTCCCAACTGGTCAAATATATAGAAGAGGAGTTAGGGAAAATAAATATTATGTTCTCTGATGAGGAGAACCAACTGCGTTGGGGTAGGAAAGATGGAGGAGAATTCACTTTGAACAAATCCTGACACTATATTGTGGGTCATGATCAGAGAAACATAGAACCCCAATGGGAACGACTATGGAGCCTCCCATAGTGGCCGAAGATAAAAAAAAAAAATTTAAATAGTTGATCCTACACAATAAAATCCTAATGTGGGAGAACCTAGTTAAAAGAGGCCTGAATGGACCCTCAAGATGCCACCTCTAAGAATTCCAGAAGGAGACAATAGACCATCTATTGGACGGGTGCTCCTATACAACAGAGGTTTGGGATGGGGTATCTATATTGTACCGACAAACTGATAGAGTGAAGGGTGACATCAGAGCAACTTTGGGGAACTAGAGGGGACACTACAATGAAAATGAAATGGTCAACTTGTGTTGGGGATTAACTCTGGGGATGGTCATCTGGGAAATATGGAAGGAAAGAAATAGGATAATTTTCAAGAATAAATCCCATCCTATCACCATGGTGGTGGATTCTATCAAAACCCAAGTAAGGGAGACGGTTCTGAGTAGGAATGTCCCTCCTTCAACGAACAACCTGTCACCCCAAGACCTACATGTTTTGCAATTGTTACAGCTGAAAGATTAGAGTCTCAACATACCTTCTCATCGCAACCCTCAGATCCATAAGGAAGCCAAATCTTGGACTCTGCCTCGGGTAGGTTTCCTGAAACTGAATTTCAATGGAGCATCAAAAGGAAACCTCGGAAAGGCTAGTGCAGGAGGAGAAATCAAAGACAGTGGAGGTAAATAATTTGTCTTTATGTAGCTAGCGTTGGAAACATAACAAATAATGCAAAATATTTTGGTTCTTTGAAACACGGGTTGGAGATTTTGATAAGAGAAGGTCAGGTCAATATTACAGTTGAAGGAGATTCGACTCTAGTTATAGGTACTACGAAAAAATTACAGTGTGGAACCAACATTGGCAAGATAATAAAGCACTGACGCCTAGCTCAAATCCTTCAAAGAATTCATAAGCATTTACAAACTCTATTCATAGTTGATTTCAGGTGGGTGAGAAGGTCATCAAATGCTTTGGTGGATAGGTTATCCAACAAGGGAGTGAACCAAGAAGGAAATATGTTGGACGAGGTTTGGACACAAATTCCATATGGAAAACTCAAAGTAGACTATGAACACCTTGCAACATGAGATCATAGTGGTATCCACTGGGAAGATAGTCACATAGATGAAAACGAGTGCCACGCAATTTCGGAGTGGGACCCAGAAGGGATAACAGAAACAATCAGCATGGCCTTCAGACCTCATGTGACGATTTGACAGGAAGGGGATGTCAAGGCAGGTAGCGGTACAATTCAAAAGAGAGGTTAAAGAGGATAGTTTTGGAGGCAGTTATAGGCGAAGCCAAGGTAATAATAAGAAGAAGAGGGGAGAAAATATGGGGGATGATTTGGAGAGAAACTCGTCCCCAAAGGATCAGGTTGTACCAAAAAGGACTAGATGTTGTGCTCGCAACAGGGGAAGTGATAGGCGAAGCGCCAAAGGAAGGATACTGGCACGAGGTGCCACACCTGATATTCAGTGTGACCGTATTCACCACTTTAATGGAGGATCATTAAGAGATATCAACAATCATGCAAGAGGATTTTATATTAAGGTTTTCATCCTAGTTAACCACACCTCACAAAGATCAATCTTTTTCTTTGGCTCTTGTTCTAGTTTTCTTTTGCTCAAGAGGTAGTATAGTGTTTTGAGCTAAGAGAGAGCCAGAGGATCAAAGAGATAAGAGGATAGCAATATGGCATGCATGAAATACACCATAAGGAAAGGTAGCCCACTTGGGGACTCCCAACCAAAGAGTTCTTGAAAAAAGACAAGGATTGAGAATGCAACAAGGGATGTTGCTAGGATGTATCAAGCCACAATACTACAGAAAGGAAAAGAAGTTGTGGAAAAATGGGAGAAGGAGCTTAAGTTAGAACGTGAGAGAAAAGATAAAAACAAGGTAGCTCAGGAGGTGGACTGGATTATTGATATGGGGACAACTCACACCCGAGAGACCCTCTATCACAAAACTATCGAGATGGCGTGGCATACAAAGATGTTGATTGGAAAAGTAAAGGAAGACTGTGAGGAAACTCGTATGGAGGACCAGTGGGAGATGAATACCATGATGGAATACATCCAACGTCGTGTTAGAAGGTTGGATACCATAGTAAAGTTGTTGGTAGAAATAAAAAAAAACCAGTTGAGTAAGGAAGAGAGACTGGCAACACAGTTCCACCTGTACCTGAGGTATGTCCACCATATGGATATAACACCTGCAGAGGACCATGGTGAACTAGCTCAGATCCGAAAGGTTTGAGTGGCATCCCCCAAGGAAGAAAGCAAGAGTAAAGTGGGAGGAGCGGCGGATCGGCCCCAGGTTCTCTAGTTTTAGTTTTAAAATTTTAGTTCAGGCAACTCTACCCATGTTTTAGTAGTTGTAGTTAGTCTGGTTCCAGTAGTATATTAGGAGGGATTTTTTTCTCTCTTCATTCTGGAAGGTGGTAATATGTCTACTTCAAAAGATTTATTTTAGTTTTCAAAGTTTAGTGGACTCTAAAGTCTCTAGTTTCTGGGTAAACTTGGAAAAACCAGTGATGGTTTAATGCCGGTCTGGTTTCCTTTTTGGCAGAGAATTTTTATGTTAGATATTTTTGAAGAAGTAATATAGAATCTTATATTGACTTATAAAAAAAAGAATTGGTATAAAAGTGTTTTATTTTTATTTTTTTTTTTGTTTAAAGCTTTTATAACTTTTAACCTTAATGGAAATCTATCAAGAATGGTGTTGCGGATTTTACCATGTATTGTTAGGGAAATCTGGTTGTTAAAGCCTCAACATCTCCTTTAGGCATCAAGGATCTGACAAACTACATACATTTTAAGGGTCTCAAGCTTGGAATATACTTTTGTGTTGGGTGAGTGTATATGAATGCTAGATCAATCAAAACCATAATCATTACTGCATCTATAATCTAATTCTTTCTAGTTTTCCCTATGCATCCAGGTTGATTTTAATTTTTATTAATTTGGTATATTTGACCAGATACTATAGATGCAGTGAAACCATGCCAAGTTCCCTTGGACACAAGGAACAAGATGCTTAAACCTTTGCTTCATAGGTAACCTGGTGTGATTATTATTAGTTCATGAATATTGATTCAAACCACCGCTTTATTTCTTATTTAATATTCCGATTCGATCCTCTCTCTTTTTCAATTATATTAAACAATGATCATATTATTTCATGATTTAATCATATTTATTGGATGGTTAGCTTTCTAGGCACTCTTCTTCCCATGGGCATGCTAGGTTATCTTAAGAGCACTCACTTTCACAATCTATGGCCATTGGATTTTTCACACACGAATTATTGATGGCATCCATCTACATAAGAGAATAAGATGATGTTGCTAGTGTTACCAAAGATTTATATTTTAATGAAAATCTAAGAGGCCTGTTGTTTTCATTTTGTGGATTGGAGTTCCAA
>JZKD02S1252469.1:600623-621126 GCA_000966675.3 Picea glauca
CACACACACTTTCTATCCCCCCTCTATGTCTTTCTCTCTCTCCCTCCCACACTCTAACACACTCACTCTCTACCTCCCATGTTTTTCTCCCTCTCCCTCCCTCTCACATTCTCACACACTAGAAATTTTGGTACATTGCAAGGAAAGGCATGGTAAGGCAAGAAATGGCCTTGACCCAGACATGACAATGTATTTCAAGACCTATAACTATACCTAGACATAGATTTAGACCATGACCTAGACCTATACCTTTCCTCACCATGCCTCACGCTCTCACACCCACTCCCTCTCTATCTCCCCCCTCTTTAACTCTTTCCCTATAACACCATTGTTTCCTCCATCTTGTAATTAATCATTAATCGAGCTCACCATGCGATGGAATGGGAACAATGTAAATGTATTATTGTTTGAATTTCCAATAATTGATTATGGGTGTAAAGCCTTGAAGTACTGGACATGATATCACTAGAGGACAAAAATGGGAAAATTATGGAGAGGGTTCATTATGTCAAATGACCCAAATTTATCCTTGCTGAAATGATACACCTCATCCTGACCCCAAGGAGAAATCAGTTAATAAGAAAAGGATTGGTGGTTGAACCATCAACCACCCCCATGAATGGAAGGATGGTCTGACTGAGGAGACAAGAGGTTGTCAACCCGAAGTACGACAGAGTCTTGCAGACCCAGACTGACCCGAGTTTCCTTTTAACATAAGGAACAGGACAGGTCCATAACCTTCCCAAGGAGGATAAAGGTGAGGGGTAATACAGGAAAAGGGAGATGAGATAAGAAACATGGGAAGAGAGAGGGCATGAGGCTCTCTAGCTGAGAAGAGGAACTAAAAGCTTGATAAAAAAATTTGGTTACTGGAGAGAAAGAAGATAAAATATCTATGATAACTTATAGTAGAGTGAAAATTGAGCAGGAGACTGTGAGCTTGATGCCGAGGAGGAATCTGATAAACCTTGCAGAGACCATGACAGAGAAGGAATCCTTGAGAAACTGCAAAAGTTCCCTAGTGATATCATGGCTTGGCATGGGGGTGGATAGAATGCTAAGAGTGAATTCCTCTAAGCCTATGGTTGGGTGGAAAGGCGCACACCCAAAGTTAGTTTGTTGGCTACAATATGAAATAGATAAGTATTCTCATACGATGTATATTTGAGTTGTAACTATAAAATAAAGTTGGATATTTTATGAATGTTTCAGGGATGTGCATGTTGCTTGATGGTTAGACTGTGTTCCCTTATATTTTGCTTGATTATGTATTTAAGAAAATAAGGAACTATATGGTTTGTACACATAAATGCTCGAGCCCTGTAGTGGCTCAGGTTTAAGCAAATGAGTTGTGAGTTCGTCGACCTTGGGCATAGTTTCCCGTATGCATGTCAACATTCCCAACTATTTTGAGTCTCTTGGGAGAAGGCGTTTGTTAAGCACAAAGCGCACGACAGCGCCTAAGTCTTTCAGAACTAATGAATCTCAGGAAGGATAATGAGATTTAAGTCTCGAAAGGGAAGATCCTTTTGTTTGGAAGACGAGCGGACGATATCCATTTGGGAGGATCCAAGGTCTGTCACGACTATTGGATTTGGAGAAGGAGCATAGGTGTTAAATCCTTGACTCCTTCAGTCTTCGTGAGTTCGGAAAATTTTGGTATTCGTCGTAAGGGAGATGGATCCTCCGAAGTCCCGGAACCCAAATTTAATCTGGGTCATAGATTTGAGGATGCCCGAGAACTATTCCAACCATCAGATCTATGATATAGTCAGTTCTTCGTTGACCAGTTCAGGAGTTCAGAGGATTTTGGGTGTAGTATCGTAGAGGGACGTTCAACGAAGAACGTCGAACATTGAATGTCAACGTTCAATGTAGAACATCGAACGTCGACGTTCAACATAGAACATCGAACGTCGAACGTCGAATGTTCAAATGCCAAACGTTGATCATCAAATGGTCGAGGCCATGTGGAGAGATTTTGGGACTTCGAGGAGTATGCATGAATTAAGGAAAAAGGGGAGTGACATGGACCCACAATCAACGTGCCATGTGTCACCTAGATTCAGGAATTTCACAGACCCTATAGGTCCATTAACACATGAAACATGTCACCCACTGAGGGGGACACATGTCCTCTCTTCCTTGCCACATGTCATCTATGGAAATTATTTGTTTGGTCGACGTGATAGGAGATATCCTAGTCGGGAGACTTGACACTCCAGAAGAAGTTATAAAAGATTCATTAAAGTGTGAAGGCTCCCAAAATCGTGAACAGTGGAGTCCATCTCAGCTGTCCATTGTTAAGGACATGTGTCACTAGATCCTATAGTCCAGAGACTTAGCACTCCGAGAGCAAGCTGGAAACTACACACCAAAAATCCTGAATACTAGAGTCACGATGTGACATGGGCCGTAGATATGAGGAGATTCATGAGCTATTCCAATTGTTAGATCTATGTCGTATTTAGCTCGACGTTGACCTCTTTGGGAGAGTGAAGACGTCACAACCCCAAAACCTCTGAATGTTGGAGCTGTCAAGTGTTGTGAGCCATTTATTTAGGGGTCCTTCGAAACCCTTCCTGACTGTCAGATTAAGCCTAGTGAAAGGATAACGTCAAATACTTCGGCAGAGTTATAGTTTGGGAGGTTTTACCTGTTGGTGATTGAGAACATCGTCGAAGCACCAAAGGCCAGAGTGACATGTTATGCCAATGTCACCCAAGTGGAGGGGGGATGTGGACTCATAGTAGGTGTGACATGTGTCACCCTTAACTTCTACAAAGTGTCATCAGTTGGACCTAGGCTGTGGTCAACCCGACTTTGACCACTCTGGGAGCAAGGAGGAAGTTACACCATGAAACCCTTGAACGCTGAGCTCTCCTATTTCTTTAGTGTGTAATGGGGAGCGAGCCCCGCCGTTGGATTGGACGGTGGATGGAATTTCCACCATGGATGTAGGAAATTGGAGATTGTACGTGTAAGGTGGATCCATGTGGATGCCACGTGGCCTTTTCCCAATGAGGCCTGTAGAACTTCAGATGGGAATACCTTCCAATTCGGAGCTCGAATTGGAGCATGGAAACAGTTGTTGGAAATATATTGACGAGCATAAGAAGATGAATACCTCGGACAGAGGATCTGGGACATTTTAAGAAAGAAAAATTTGGATTCCCCATTCCTTAAAAATCCATTTAAGGAGTTGGGTTTGTTACAAAGTGGTATCAGAGCATGGAAACAACACTCGACATGCTTGGGATCATGCATGAGTCGTATAAAAATATTATTAGAGTACTTTAAGGGGTAACACCCTATTTTACCCATTCCTAAGAGGCTTAGTAAACCTCTACTGAAGAGAGGAATGAAACCTTCTACTATTGATAGATTTTTTGGAAATGTACATTGTATGTTGCTAATGTTTTCAAATAAATAAGCTCACTTCACTGTGAAATCTTACGTGTTGTTGTACATACATAAGATTGGGTTATCGAGGCAAAGATGTGTCTATTGTGAATATTACTGCCAAATGGAAATCATCTGCATAAGTTCCTTGAGTAGAAGGATGCAGATTTAAAATTTAGCTGGGGTTTTACCCAATGACATTGAATCATGCTAGTTTGTGGCAGAGGAAGCCTACCATTTTCTTTTCAGAAATGATGGCCACTCCTACAACAGTGGGATTATGCCGATGAGCACTAATAACAAGACTTGGATATGAATGGATTGAAATGATCCGTAGCAGTGATAGTTAATGTTTCAATAAATGATTAAACCCAATATATGTGTATGACCCCTCACGATTAGAGGATTAATGGATAAGGTCAATTTACTGATTGAAAATTGTAGTTGGAATAATCCAGTAAGCAAGTAAAGATGAAGCTTGTAGATTGAGAGAAACCTTCATGAAGGTAGAAGTGAATCGACGACAGCAATTTCAAAAGCTCATGGTTATGCTAATGGAGTGTATATCCATGATAACTCGAGGGCATGTCTATGCATAATAATTCATATGGAAAAATATTGAACATGCAAATTAGGCATGTTATAACCTATGGTGGGTTGTAAGCTACAGTCTACTAATGGACCTTTTAGATGAGGATGACCTTATGAAAACAAGAGTTAACATCAAGAATGAAAGTTGATAATGTTGCGTCCTATTGCCTTAATACAATAGGACTATAGGGATTTATGAGAGACCGATGCAAGTCTGATTAAGGAGCACTAGTACATTTGGGTCAAATTACGACTACGCGTTCGTAGCAATTGCCACTTTATATTGTTTGGAGAATGAAAAACACCAGACCCACTCAAACGTCATTTCACAAGACGCCGCTTTTCCAATGCCATAGATATATTCTTTGTTGCGAAGTTTGATGTGGACACATGTCATCTCAAACTTCATTGTCCAAGCCCCATATAAACGTCACTAGAACGATGCCAGAGACATACGAATTCTAACATCCCATTCTGTCAGTATCCATTACTTGGATGCCATGGAAACGATGCTCGGAATGTCGCAATACCGATGACCATTAACGTTAGTATTCTGACATGTATGCAATCTCGCTTGTGACGTGAATTCCATGGAAGAAACACTATATACGTTGGAAAACCGATGGACGGTAATGTCGGTTGACCGATGGGTATGCTATATATCAACGACGTGGACACCATGGGATCGATGTTATGGATGTCGGAATACCGATGACCTATAGGTGTTTTAAAAAAAAAATGAATGAAAAAAAGGTATCAGAAGAAAAATCAGGCATCATGACTTATTATAGATCCCTAGAAAAAATCAGAGTTAATAATTGATATATAATCCTATAGATTGATGATCTTCTCAATTGAATCAAGTGCCCCATGTTTATTAGTAACATTGATATGAAGAGTGGGTATCACCATGTGCTAATGAAGTAAAATGATGTGTTGAAGATAGCCTTAAAGTTTAAATAAGGTCTCTTTGAGTGGAAGATATCACTAGTAGAAAGTTACATAACCATTGATCATGGATTTATATGGAAGTAGTGTCTCAACATATCATATACTCAATTATGCAAGTTTATGTATGGGGGTAGGTTAATTTAGCAAAATTCTATAATACCACATAGAGGTACTCTTCTGTAACACCAAGTCTACATACCACTACTCTGCAATCGATGGGGCAGAACATGTCTCAAAATTATTCTCACTTGATTAATGGTAATGATATTTATATCCCATTAAAATAACTCATTTCATGACCTCATGAAAGTCCATGTCTGAGTGGTATCTTTTTTCTAAAATGTTTAAGGCATGGTTTCCAAATAGACTTATGAGAGCTGCCATTCTAGACAAAGTTAATAATTCAATGAATGCCCCAAATCCATGGTAAAGACAAAATTATACAAACAAAAAGAGAATCTATCAGTAGGGAAACACTTACAAATTCAAAAAAACGTTGGTTGTGATTAGCTCCAACATTCACTTTTGTGTTCACAATTTTACCAAATGGCTTTCCAAGCTCAATAAGTTTCATTTTAGTACACTCTGAGGGAAAATCCTTAGGTGCGGCCATCAACAAAGTGACCATTATCTAGTTTCCCAATATCTAGTTTGGTGAGAGGAATCCCTCGAATTACATGCAAATTTACCTTAGATCTTGTTACACCTCATATTGTATGAGGTTCCAAATTGTGATTTTCATCACATTGGTGGAGTTTACTGTTGGAAATCTTGATGGACTTGCTGATATACAACTTCATGGAACTTCTTCTCTCCTTGGTTTTTGATCATTTGATGGGGACATCTTGGTCACTTCTCTTCTTGGTGGATGGTCATGGTTGGTGTTTATATCATGATTTTGGTGCTACATTCATGTCTTTCTTGATGGATCAATCTCTTGACACACAAGTGTTTGTTTCTTCATGTGTTATCTTCTCGATGGAGCATCCTAGTGACTAGGTGTGTTGATATCATGATGTTGGTTTGTTACTAGGAGGGGTGTTGATACCATGAGGTAGGTTTGTTACTAGGATGGGGTGTTCCACATGGTCCTTATTTTGGATGTATCATGGGGGGAATACTTAAGTTGGATGTATGATGGGGGAAATAGTTAGAATTTTATTTTTTTTCATTAACTTATGATGTGGATGTAGTGTAGTGATACATGTTGCCTTGGTGTGATTTTCTTAGGTGATATAACATTGTGATATTAGACACGACTTAGGAGGAAATGTGTTTGATGATGTCACTACCCTTGTTGATGTATTTTTTCCTAAGTTTTAGTTAGAAGGGTGGTACTACATATATTTTAGTGTTCTAGCTTTTTCCTAAGTAGATGATGGATAGTGATGTAATAATCCCTTGGTGGTGCGCCCTAGGTTGGGATTTATGTTTAGTTGGTATCATAGTGGGTGGGGGGGGGTTGTTAGGGAAAACATATTTTATTTGCATGGGACAACACTTTAGTAGAGAGGGATTTTATATATACCCACGCAGGGATGCCCTTCCATGAAGAGATGTGCCATTTCATTAGGATTTCATGTCTCTTGATAATTAATTTTTAATTATTAGTTATTTGTATTTATTTATATTTACATATTGTGTGTGTGTGTGTGTGTGTGTGTGTGTGTGTGTGTTTTATATTGCCTTCCCTTTTAGAAATGTTTTGTCCTCAAAGCATGTTTATGGAGAGGCTTACGTCTTCGTTCTGGCTTGCAATATCTTCTCATGACTGTCTTTTTTGGGTGTTATTAGGATTGACGATACGAAACGATATGAGTGACAAAATGTTGAGTAGAACCGTTGAATTGTGAAAGGGTCAGACCATCCTAATTCAATCTTTTGTGCAACGTTGCACTTCCATGATAATGGTTATCATGAGACTTAATTGTGTTGGTATCAATATTTTTTGGATGATAAGTTAGTCGTTCTCATCTTGAATGACATTGATATTCTGACTGGTTAAAATGTCCTCTCTTATGATTTGGATGTCGATAAGAAGCTCTTATAACACGATTTTCCCTTATCATGCTTGTAGCGTTTTCTTGATTTAATTTCGATATATGATTTTCTTCACACACCGATGTTGCCTTGTTAATGGATGAATTTTGATTAGTAAGTACACTTGGAGCTTTCACTGTTTGTACTCCAACATCTGACGTTGTTTTTTTTTTTTTTATCAATTGACTTTGCAACTTCTTGAGTTGTGACGTGGATTTGATCTATAATTGTTCCATTTTCCAGAACTTGGATTTTTTCATCTGAAAACTTTGATGCTTTCTTTTCTATAAGAAGTTCTAACTTGTTTTCCAGAGACTTATTATCATTCTGAATCTTTTTTTATTTGCTTAAGTAGGTTTTGATTATGATTTTTTAAACGTGAATTTTCTTCATTATCTGATTTGTCGATATTTTTAATGTCTAGATTTTCAAGTTTCTCTTCTTTCAACTTCTTGATTTGTTCTAGTAACCCTTGATTAAGGTTTTTCTTCATTTTTTCAGATAGGTTCTTCTCGAGATCTTGATTCTCTTATTCCAACTTCTGAACGCACTATTGTCTATCCTTTGACTTCTTGATCTATGTAAGTAGTTTTTGACTGTGGTCTTTTAAGTGAGAGATTTCTTCATTTTTATCCATGATAACTTCATCAAATTCTTTTTGCAACCTTGATATTGACTTTTTATTTTCTTGAAGGATCACCTTCGAGATATATTTAAAGTCTTCTGATGAAGGTATTATCGATTTTGAATTCATAGTAGAGTATTGAAATGTCATCATCTTCTTCTTATAGGGAAACGTCACAGATTTGTTCTCTATGTTTAAGATGAAGGTACCTAGATTTTTAAACTAGGGTAACCCAATAATGATGTCATTTTCTTCTTTATAAATAGTTGTAACATACAATTGAGATGTATACTCATATTCATTGATTGTCACTTGTAACTCCTTAATTTGAAAAATATCTTCCTTTTCAATTATATTCATCTCTGGAATTGATAATTGATTTGCCAAATTAATATTAATGTAATTTTCATTATGGTCCAAGATGATAACGATGTTAAACTATCTTCCTTAAATATTCCCCTTTAATGTAGAAAACTCGTAACATAAAATTGGACAACCTTCATAAGTAAGCATTCATTTTTCCCTACTAGACTCCATTTTTCTTTTGTCGATAATTTACAATGATAATTATTTGATTATGAACTTATATACCCCTTATTTTTTCTCAATAATTAAATAACACCTTAGGTATTATTTTTATAATACCCTTCCCTTGAAATTTTAAAATATTCAGATAAAAAGAGTATTATTAAAGAACTCTTTACAAAATCTGATTTGTAATCTAAAACAATTTCTTGAATGACTTGTAATCTATCAAAAAATTATATATAATATATAAATCACCCTTTTTATAACCTTGTTTTTGAAGGTTCAATACTTTTCCACTTTATAAATATGTTAAGAACCTTTCTTTTCACTTAGAATTATCTTCATAACTTTATTAAATACCCTCTTTCCTTTATTATATTCCTCACTTCATCCCATATGAATCCTTCATATATATATATATATATACTTTTGAATTTAAATGTCATAAGATTAATGAAGACCCCTTTTTAATTTGCTATTACTTTAATGTTGAAAAGTCACAAGGTAGATTGAAAACCACACACTTTTTTTTTTATTTTAACTTGAATATTTACCTTGTGGAAATGATTATACCACAAAAGCTCAGTGATTTCATTGCTTTATGGAATGTACAGAGGTGTTTGGTGGCAGAGATACGGACTGTGACCGGTCGAATGGATGAGTTGATACAAATTTTAATGTGTCGGCCACTGTACAAACATGCACAACACCTTTAGGTTTTTATCCAAACGATACCTATATAATGCGATCAATTTGAAATTGGCACGGAGGTGGTATGAAATGTATGGTGGGAGACTATAGATTGTAGGTGTGACATTTACATATTGTACAACGACAATAGATGTGGTGGATTTGATGGTTGTAAGTAGTGATCTTTACTTAAATTAAACTGCATGACAATGTGAAGTGGAAACACATTGTATTCTTCTAATCAGATCGAGATTTGGGAGTGGAACAAACTAATTAACAAACTAAATACAATAAATACATAGATATGAAGAACAACATATATATCTAGTGAACAATATCTTCTATTGAATAAATGAAATAGGATGAAACTATAAAACTGCAGAATTGAAACACTTGCTCTAATGGTGGTAGTTATCCCTGAGAAGCGATGTGGTTTTTGCGTGCATCTGTCTGAGAAGAATGATTACAATGAGGCTCCATAGGCCTTTTTGATATTAATCATGAAGGCCAAAACCCTAGAGATACCAAAAACCTAAGCCTAGGAGGTGAAATGAAAAAATTCATGTGGGGCCCTATGGGTAAGTTGGTACCTTAACTTCCTGAGGTCGTAACTTTTTCATATGACATCCATTTTAGGCACGTGATATCCCATTGGAAATTTATTTAAGAGAACTACAAATTACACCATTAAACTTTGCTTTGTTTATAGTTTGACGAAGGCGAGCCAAAAAAACGTTGTTTAAGGCTCCAAAATAGCCCTGGAAGTACAAAAATATGTGGTGACATGAAAACATACAAAATAATCTAGTTGGATTAGGTGAGAGGCCACCAGTATCCACCTGGATGACGTGTAGGGCTTCAAACAACCCCAAAAGTGTAGAACCCATAATAAAAAAGAAGTACAGAATAGGTGGATGGCCAACAATATCCACCTATATCAATCCTCCCCCCTTAGGAAGACATGGTCTCCATCGTGTTCAGTTCCCCCATCAGGCGAGGAAACTTCTGTTGGATTTGGCCCCTGGTGAGCCACTTTCCTTGGTGTAGGAGCTTCCTTTCCTTGAAAACTCGATAAAGCTGGATCCTCTACTGGCGAGTTCCTTTGACCTATGTGTCCACTATCTTATCAGTGGATGCTTGTTCCATGCAATTAGGTTTCAGCTATGTTGGTGTCAGTTGTTCTGCGATCTCTAAGGTGTTCAATAATGGTGGAAAGTATGGCTGAAAGAGGTCCACATTGAACATTGGGTGCAAGCCAAGGAATGGTGGAGTGTTGAGTTCAAAATCATTGTTACCCGTAGCCTTGGTGATGGTGTAAGGCCCATAGCGAAGTGGACAAAGCTTTCGATGGGGCCTTGTTAGATGCTCCTTCTAAAAGTGTAACCAAAACTTGTCTCCAACTTGAAACTAGTGCGGTACCCTGTGTTGATCATAGTGTTGCTTGTACTTAGCATTGGATTTCTGCAAAATATCCTATACCTATTAATGAATGTGTTGAATCTACTCAATGAATATGGTGGCTTTGTTGGTCTCTGACTGAACATGGGAAGAATTTGTCTGTGGGGTTGCCAGATTTAGTGCAACATCAATGGGACCCAAGGGTTGGAATCCCAGTCCCACCTGAAATGGGCTATGGTCAGTGGAGCTATGGAGAGCCCTTTTGTAATTGTGTTGAACATAGGAGAGACTCTCATCCCATGTAAGTGGGTTCTTAGAGTTGTACATGCGTAGGATGTGCACAATCATCTGATTAATGACCGTCTGTTTGGGGGTGGAAAGCGACGGATTTAGTGTTCTTGGTGTCCAATAGTGACCAGAGACTCAACCAAAATGTGTTGAGGAACCTGTTGTCCTAGCCAAAGATGATGGTCTGTGGTATCTCAAAATGGACCCACACTCATTCGAAGAAGAGCTTGGCAGTATATGTTGCTGTGATGTTCTTCTTGCAGGTTGTGACGATGGAAATCTTCTAAAACTGATAAATGACCACAAATACACAATCATTTCCTTTCTTGGTGGACGGAAGGCCAGACATGTAATCCATCGAGATGGATTCCCAAGGCTTCCTGGGGGTAGGAAGAGGGGTGTATAAGACTTGATTCTTTATGGATGGCTTGGAAATGGCACAGGAAGTGAAAGATATGATATACTTGTTGACATCCTGTCGAAGTTTTGGCCAATAAAAATGTTTTTGGAGAACGACCACAATTTTCTCCATGCCAAAATGTCCTGCCACCCGACTATAGAGGGATTTCTAAATAATCTTTGCACGCTTGCTTGTAGGAACATAGAGATGGCCTAGATGGCATAGAAACCCATCCTAAATGTGAAAATCAGTGACAGTTGCACCTATACCCAAGAGATGATAGGTGGTGACAAAGTCCAGATCTTGTTGATAAAGTTGGGGCCACTCAGATGCCTCATGTCCACAGGAATGGAGCACAGTGGTGAGTGTAGGTACAGGAGGTTGAATGAGGCAGTCAACGATACGATTTGTGCTCCTTGTCTTATAATTGATGTTGATATGGAACTGTTGCAGGTAGGTGGACCACTTCTGATGGTGGTCGTTCTGTAATTTCCCCTGTGTCTGTATCAACTGTAGAGGCTTGTAATCAATGTGGNAGAGGTCCACATTGAACATTGGGTGCAAGCCAAGGAATGGTGGAGTGTTGAGTTCAAAATCATTGTTACCCGTAGCCTTGGTGATGGTGTAAGGCCCATAGCGAAGTGGACAAAGATTTCGATGGGGCCTTGTTAGATGCTCCTTCTAAAAGTGTAACCAAAACTTGTCTCCAACTTGAAACTAGTGCGGTACCTTGTGTTGATCATAGTGTTGCTTGTACTTAGCATTGGATTTCTGCAAAATATCCTATACCTATTAATGAATGTGTTGAATCTACTCAATGAATATGGTGGCTTTGTTGGTCTCTGACTGAACATGGGAAGAATTTGTCTGTGGGGTTGCCAGATTTAGTGCAACATCAATGGGACCCAAGGGTTGGAATCCCAGTCCCACCTGAAATGGGCTATGGTCGGTGGAGCTATGGAGAGCCCTTTTGTAATTGTGTTGAACATAGGGGAGACTCTCATCCCATGTAAGTGGGTTCTTAGAGTTGTACATGCGTAGGATGTGCACAATCATCTGATTAATGACCGTCTGTTTGGGGGTGGAAAGTGACGGATTTAGTGTGCTTGGTGTCCAATAGTGACCAAAGACTCGACCAAAATGTGTTGAGGAACCTGTTGTCCTAGACAAAGATGATGGTCTGTGGTATCTCAAAATGGACCCACACTCATTCGAAGAAGAGCTTGGCAGTATATGTCGTTGTGATGTTCTTCTTGCAGGTTGTGACGATGGAAATCTTCTAAAACCAATCAATGACCACAAATACACAATCATTTCCTTTCTTGGTGGACGGAAGGCCAGACATGTAATCCATCGAGATGGATTCCCAAGGCTTCCCGGGGGTAGGAAGAGGGGTGTATAAGACTTGATTCTTTATGGATGGCTTGGCAATGGCACAGGAAGTGAAAGATATGATATACTTGTTGACATCCTGTCGAAGTTTTGGCCAATAAAAATGTTTTTGGAGAACGACCACAATTTTCTCCATGCCAGAATGTCCTGCCACCCGACTATAGAGGGATTTCTAAATAATCTTTGCACGCTTGCTTGTAGGAACATAGAGATGGCCTAGATGGAATAGAAACCCATCCTAAATGTGAAAATCAGTGACAGTTGCACCTATACCCAAGAGATGATAGGTGGTGACAAAGTCCAGATCTTGTTGATAAAGTTAGGGCCACTCAGATGCCTCATGTCCACAGGAACGGAGCACAGTGGTGAGTGCAGGTACAGGAGGTTGAATGAGGCAGTCAACGATACGATTTGTGCTCCTTGCCTTATAATTGATGTTGATATGGAACTGTTGCAGGTAGGTGGACCACTTCTGATGGTGGTCGTTCTGTAATTTCCCCTGTGTCTGTATCAACTGTAGAGGCTTGTAATCAATGTGGATGATTGTCTTGTTTCCTAGAATGTAATGTTTTCACTGACGACATGCTTGCACAATGGAATACATTTATTTTTCATAGGTGGGGTATTTCCGGATAATATCTGAGAGTGTCTCACTATGGTATGCCACCTGATGAGCATGTTGAATGAAAACTGCACCTACAACATAGTCAAATGCATCATTCTCAATATTGAATAGTTGTTGTAGATCAGGAAAGTAGAGTATTGGAGTTGAACAGAAGTGATGCTTCAGATCATCAAATTCTCGTTGTTGTTCCTTCCCCCACACGAACTTTTCCCTACCAGCGCCCTTGGTCATGTGGTTGAGGGCCCATGCAATATGGGAGAATCCCAACACGAACCATCAGTAGAAATTGGCCAGTCCCAAGAAGCTCCAAAGCTCAGTTAGGGTGGTTGGGGTTGACCAGTCACGGATGACTTGGATCTTAGTGGGATCAACATGTACCCCATGATCATCAACAATGTATTCAAAGTATTGGACCCTATTCATGCCAAAGGAACATTTTTCCAATTTGGCATATAGCTTGTGCTGCAACAAAGTTCTCAAAACCTGTTGAATATGCCGCATGTGCTCTTCCCAAGTTCTGTTGAAGATGAGAATGTCATCCAAATATACCACCACAAAAGAGTTGGTGAATGGTCTCAATACATCATCCATCAAACTCATGAAATTGGATGGTGTATTTGTTAGGCCAAAGGGCATGACCAACCATTTGAAGAGACCTTCTGTATATTTGAAAGCTATCTTCCAGACATCAGTTGGTTCGATGGGAACCTAGTGGTAGCCGAACTTTAGGTCAATGTTGCTGAATAAATTTTCCTCCTTGATTTGGTCAAGAAGGTCATAAATCCTAGGATTTGGGTACGAGTTTCTGATTGTCATTTTTTTTAATGCTCTGTAATCAATGCAGAGCCTCCAGGTCCCGTCCTCCTTCTACACCAGTACAATTGGGCTTCCACAAGGGGAGGAGTTGGGTCCGATGTGCCCCTTTTGAAGAATCTCTTGGATCTGACGCTTGATTTCGTCATTTTTCATTAATAAGAAGCTATAGATTGGTCCATTAGGCAGAGGTGCATCGAGGGTTAGATCAATTGGATGCTTGACTTAGCAGTGCGTTGGTACCCCAGTGAGTGAGGATAAGATGTCTTTGTACTCTTCCATGATCCCTTCCACTTTCTTTTGCTGCAAAGAGAGGCTCTATGTAGAGGCCACAGAGGTGGTGGGGACCTTCTACTTATTGTGAGCATGGATCACAAAGAAGATAAACTTCTCGTTCTGTGAAATGACCTTACTACATTGCTTAGTAGAGATTAAAGAAATAGAGGTAGGAGGCGCTACCTATGGTATCCTATACAATTTTCTACCCAAGGTAATAATAACACCGTGGGGTCTAGACTCATACACAACATGATGCTTCCATAAATATGGTTGTCCTAAAATAACATCAAAAAATTCAAGGGGAGCAATGTCACACAATACCTCATATTTGAAGGGCTTAATGTCGTAGGGAAGATGACATTTTTGGCTAACACAGAGATCTCTTACTTGGTGAAGCTAGTTGATGGTGTAAGGATGCGAGTGCAGTGTCATCGATAGGTGCAGTCTCTTGACGACCTCTGCTGAGATCAGGTTCTTCTGACTGTTGCTATTGACAATGAAATGAAGTGGATCCCCCTTTACCCACATATGTGAGTGAAAGAGGCATTCCCATTCCTCTAGTTCTTTAGGTTCACTTGGTTGGACTTTAGTGGCAGCGATAGTGTAACTGGGTTCATAATTAGAATAAGAATTAACCTCTGACTCAAAATCCTTTAGCTTGACCATGAGTGACTTCTTGGAGTGACAGTCTTCAGTGTTGTGCCAAGGAATTTTAATGTACTCACACCATTTTCCCATGTTGTTCTTCATCTTCTCATTGCCCTTATTGTGTTGCGACTTGGAATCATTGTCCTGAGAGTGGCCATCTCTACTCTTTCCCTTGTTGTATGGGTTGGGGATGCCTTTGAATTGATTTGGCTATGAGGAGTTTGCAGATCCAAACTCTTGCCTCTTCTGCTTAAATTTCTGCTCGATCTTGACAACATATCTATAATACGTACCCAATGAGGTGATGTCCATAAATTCCATTTTTGTTTGAATGTATCTATGCAAACAACTGCGGTATTTGAGCACCATATGTCGCTTAGAGTATTTTATGCCCAACTTGGTGTGCAGGGTATGGAAAATATTGGTGAAATATAGTACTATTTGGTCCCTTTCTTGATGTTGGGTGGTCCATCTGGTGTACTGGTCCTTGTAGCTTCCAACAAGGTAGTATTTTTCTTTAATGGCATCCCGGAAGGAATCCCATGTAGGGGCAACCAAAAATATTTCAGATTCCTCTATGGCCCTTTGCTCGAAGTAAGTGTCCCACTAGTCCTTAACATGGGGGACGACCTTGAGGAGTGAAAAAGTAAAATTTCCCTATTGGAAAAATTATGGACCAAAAAATACCCTTCAAGCAGATTCAACCATTTATCTACAACATCCTCATCTACCAGTCCTTCAAATAATGGAATATCAAAATTTACATGTACCTTGAAGGGGGCTGCATGGCCTCTTGATGAAGATTCTTCTTCTATGGGTAGCCATTGAAGGATCTGCACAAAGTTTTCCATCATTTCGTTCCTTTTTCGTGCAAGGGCTTCCTCGAGAAACATTTTAAAAATATCTCTTTCTCCATCATCTTTCTTTTTGTCTCCCATGGGTTGTTGTCGGGCTCAGTGTGGCCGATATTGCAACGGATCGATTGGTTCGATTCCCAACTTCTTGTACCCAAATATTATCGGGGACATGCACGAAGAAAACTAAATGAAGAGTAAACCACTCTGATACCACTGATCCAGATTTAGGATTTGAATGAACTAATTAATAGACTGAATATAATAAACATAGAGATATGAAGAACAACACAGATATCTAGTGAACATTATATTCTATTGAATAAATGAAATAGGTTGAAACTATAAAATTGTAAAATTGAAACACTTGCTCGAATGGTGGTAGTTATTCTTGAGAAGAGATGTGGCTGCTATGCGNCTTATAATTGATGTTGATATGGAACTGTTGCAGGTAGGTGGACCACTTCTGATGGTGGTCGTTCTGTAATTTCCCCTGTGTCTGTATCAACTGTAGAGGCTTGTAATCAATGTGGATGATTGTCTTGTTTCCTAGAATGTAATGTTTTCACTGACGACATGCTTGCACAATGGAATACATTTATTTTTCATAGGTGGGGTATTTCCGGATAATATCTGAGAGTGTCTCACTATGGTATGCCACCTGATGAGCATGTTGAATGAAAACTGCACCTACAACATAGTCAAATGCATCATTCTCAATATTGAATAGTTGTTGTAGATCAGGAAAGTAGAGTATTGGAGTTGAACAGAAGTGATGCTTCAGATCATCAAATTCTCGTTGTTGTTCCTTCCCCCACACGAACTTTTCCCTACCAGCGCCCTTGGTCATGTGGTTGAGGGCCCATGCAATATGGGAGAATCCCAACACGAACCATCAGTAGAAATTGGCCAGTCCCAAGAAGCTCCAAAGCTCAGTTAGGGTGGTTGGGGTTGACCAGTCACGGATGACTTGGATCTTAGTGGGATCAACATGTACCCCATGATCATCAACAATGTATTCAAAGTATTGGACCCTATTCATGCCAAAGGAACATTTTTCCAATTTGGCATATAGCTTGTGCTGCAACAAAGTTCTCAAAACCTGTTGAATATGCCGCATGTGCTCTTCCCAAGTTCTGTTGAAGATGAGAATGTCATCCAAATATACCACCACAAAAGAGTTGGTGAATGGTCTCAATACATCATCCATCAAACTCATGAAATTGGATGGTGTATTTGTTAGGCCAAAGGGCATGACCAACCATTTGAAGAGACCTTCTGTATATTTGAAAGCTATCTTCCAGACATCAGTTGGTTCGATGGGAACCTAGTGGTAGCCGAACTTTAGGTCAATGTTGCTGAATAAATTTTCCTCCTTGATTTGGTCAAGAAGGTCATAAATCCTAGGATTTGGGTACGAGTTTCTGATTGTCATTTTTTTTAATGCTCTGTAATCAATGCAGAGCCTCCAGGTCCCGTCCTCCTTCTACACCAGTACAATTGGGCTTCCACAAGGGGAGGAGTTGGGTCCGATGTGCCCCTTTTGAAGAATCTCTTGGATCTGACGCTTGATTTCGTCATTTTTCATTAATAAGAAGCTATAGATTGGTCCATTAGGCAGAGGTGCATCGAGGGTTAGATCAATTGGATGCTTGACTTAGCAGTGCGTTGGTACCCCAGTGAGTGAGGATAAGATGTCTTTGTACTCTTCCATGATCCCTTCCACTTTCTTTTGCTGCAAAGAGAGGCTCTATGTAGAGGCCACAGAGGTGGTGGGGACCTTCTACTTATTGTGAGCATGGATCACAAAGAAGATAAACTTCTCGTTCTGTGAAATGACCTTACTACATTGCTTAGTAGAGATTAAAGAAATAGAGGTAGGAGGCGCTACCTATGGTATCCTATACAATTTTCTACCCAAGGTAATAATAACACCGTGGGGTCTAGACTCATACACAACATGATGCTTCCATAAATATGGTTGTCCTAAAATAACATCAAAAAATTCAAGGGGAGCAATGTCACACAATACCTCATATTTGAAGGGCTTAATGTCGTAGGGAAGATGACATTTTTGGCTAACACAGAGATCTCTTACTTGGTGAAGCTAGTTGATGGTGTAAGGATGCGAGTGCAGTGTCATCGATAGGTGCAGTCTCTTGACGACCTCTGCTGAGATCAGGTTCTTCTGACTGTTGCTATTGACAATGAAATGAAGTGGATCCCCCTTTACCCACATATGTGAGTGAAAGAGGCATTCCCATTCCTCTAGTTCTTTAGGTTCACTTGGTTGGACTTTAGTGGCAGCGATAGTGTAACTGGGTTCATAATTAGAATAAGAATTAACCTCTGACTCAAAATCCTTTAGCTTGACCATGAGTGACTTCTTGGAGTGACAGTCTTCAGTGTTGTGCCAAGGAATTTTAATGTACTCACACCATTTTCCCATGTTGTTCTTCATCTTCTCATTGCCCTTATTGTGTTGCGACTTGGAATCATTGTCCTGAGAGTGGCCATCTCTGCTATGTCCCTTTTTGTATGGGTTGGGGATGCCTTTGAATTGATTTGGCTATGAGGAGTTTGCAGATCCAAACTCTTGCCTCTTCTGCTTAAATTTCTGCTCGATCTTGACAACATATCTATAATCCGTACCCAATGAGGTGATGTCCATAAATTCCATTTTTGTTTGAATGTATCTATGCAAACAACTGTGGTATTTGAGCACCATATGTCGCTTAGAGTATTTTATGCCCAACTTGGTGTGCAGGGTATGGAAAATATTGGTGAAATATGGTACTATTTGGTTCCTTTCTTGATGTTGGGTGGTCCATCTGGTGTACTGGTCCTTGTAGCTTCCAACAAGGTAGTATTTTTCTTTAATGGCATCCCGGAAGGAATCCCATGTAGGGGAAACCACAAATATTTCAGATTCCTCTATGGCCCTTTGCTCGAAGTAAGTGTCCCACTAGTCCTTAACATGGGGGACGACCTTGAGGAGTGAAAAAGTAAAATTTCCCTATCGGAAAAATTATGGACCAAAAAATACCCTTCAAGCAGATTCAACCATTTATCTACAACATCCTCATCTACCAGTCCTTCAAATAATGGAATATCAAAATTTACATGTACCTTGAAGGGGGYTGCATGGCCTCTTGATGAAGATTCTTCTTCTATGGGTAGCCATTGAAGGATCTGCACAAAGTTTTCCATCATTTCGTTCCTTTTTCGTGCAAGGGCTTCCTCGAGAAACATTTTAAAAATATCTCTTTCTCCATCATCTTTCTTTTTGTCTCCCATGGGTTGTTGTCGGGCTCAGYGTGGCCGATATTGCAACGGATCGATTGGTTCGATTCCCAACTTCTTGTACCCAAATATTATCGGGGACATGCACGAAGAAAACTAAATRAAGAGTAAACCACTCTGATACCACTGATCCAGATTTAGGATYTGAATGAACTAATTAATAGACTGAATATAATAAACATAGAGATATGAAGAACAACACAGATATCTARTGAACATTATATTCTATTGAATAAATGAAATAGGTTGAAACTATAAAATTGTAAAATTGAAACACTTGCTCGAATGGTGGTAGTTATTCTTGAGAAGAGATGTGGCTGCTATGCGYATCCATCTTAGAAGAATGATTACAATGASGCTCCCAAGGCATTTTTTATATTACTCATGAATGCCAAAAACCTAGACATCTAAAAACCTAGCCCTAGGAGGTGAAACGCCAAAAGTCATGTGGGATCCTATGGGTAAGTTGGTACCTCAACTTCCTAGTGTCGTAAATTTTGCATACGACCTTCGTTTTAGGTGCATGATATCCCGTTGGAAAGTTCTTTCAGTGAACTACACATTAAGTCATCAAACTTTGACTCCATCTACAGTTTGACTGTGGCAAGCCAAAAAAACATTGTTTAGGGCTCCAAAACGGCCTTGGAAGTACAACAAGATGTGCTGACATGAAAACATACAAAATAATCCAGTTGGATTAAGTGAGAGGCCACCAGTATCCACCTGAAAGATGTGTAGGGATTCAGACAACCCAAAAGTGTAGAACCCACAATGAAAAATAATTACAAAAGAATGTGTTGAACTAAAAATTGACAAGAGGATCCAATTGGAATAGTGGGTGGCCACCAATATCCACCAGGATCATAATCTCCCTATGATTTCTTTACATCGGAGTTCTGTTTGTAATTCACCTTCGTGATTTCTAGTTANTCGGAGTTCTGTTTGTAATTCACCTTCGTGATTTCCAGTTATTTTTTTGAACATGCATCAAAATATTTTTCTTATTGTTAAAATATATATATTCTAATTTTATTATTATTATTATTTTGGTTGAATTTTCAATGGAAACTTATTTATTTCACAGAACTCTGAACTTTTAATGGGAAAAATCCTATTGTGGTCAAGGACCCATTAAACCAGAGAAACTCTGATGATATTTTTATAGCTAAAGGCCAACATATTTGTTTCCAAGGGCAATGATATTTGACTAAAAGTCTGGTGACCATGGACCGACAGTGATGTTTCCAAGGGAAACACAATTTTGACTTAGGGTCTAATGAGCAAAGGCCTGAATCAAATAAAGGAGTCTCTAATACCAATGTGGCAAACAAACTTGTTTGAAAATTATAATAATATCCAATTTAAGCAGGATAGAATAAAGAAATCTATAAGGATAAATAATATATTAAATAATGTATGGATATAAGATATATTAGATGTTTACAATTGAGAATGAGGCATGTATATACACCCACATAGGGGTGCCCTTCCACGAAGAGATGTCTCATTTCATTAGGATGTCATCTCTCTTCATAATTAATTATCAATTATTAGTTATTTGTATTTATATATATATATATATATATATATATATATATATATATATATATATATATATATATATATATATATATATATATATATATATATATATATATATATATATATATATATAT
>JZKD02S1252469.1:621136-633597 GCA_000966675.3 Picea glauca
TATATATATATATATATATATATATATATATATATATATATATATATATATATATATATATATATATATATATATATATATATATATATATATATATATATATATATTTATGTTTGTTACAATTTACTATTAAAACTTGTAAATTTTGGTGAATATTACCAATATATCCATATTTTATGGTAAAATAGGCATTTTTTCAATGAGAAGATGGCCAATTGGCAAACATATTTTTTGAAAAAAGGATAAAAAATAGTCAATTGGTGTAGATAAAAAAGGATAAAAAATAACTAAATGGAAAGGTTTTAGACTACAATTTTCATAATATTGATAAGACATTGATAAATATTTTTGGTAAATATTTGAAGTTTTGAATCATTTTATTTCCTGAGATACAAGGTGTGGAAATTAGGGATATTTGAATAGTCCTAAAACTAGTCTCAAATAGGTGTTGTTGGTAGAAATTCCATATCTCAAGTTTTCAAAGTTGATATTGAGTGCCACCAATTTATTTGGAAACAAGACAGACGATAGTATTCTAGATAAAAAATTCATAAACATATCTAAAATATTAGACATGTTTCATTTCGTACAAGTTCTTTCTCTAGAAAGGGCCACAAATTTATAAGTTTTCGTAAAGTTACCATAAGTTTCACTTGGCACATCAAATTTTGGTCAAACATGTGGCATTGTAGAGAAGAAACATAGGAGTACTATAGACCAAAATTTCATACCCAGGAGGGCCTAAATTTCAGACATGGGAGGGCCTAAATTTTAGAGATACATCAAGACCAAGGTTAGCTAGCAAGACAATCTCCCAATTAGGGTTTTAAAGGTACACAATTTACAATTGGAATATATATTGTTTGGAAGATATGTTTTTGTTGATTCAAAATTTTTGATAAAGAGAAAAAAGAGGAGTATTATTATTTTTTTCCTACATGGCTCCACCAAAAATTACTTCTCCAACTAAACCTCCAAAAATGTCAACCATGACTCAAGAAGAAAGAGAAGACAATTTTCACAAGCTAATCAAATTGTGAATGCACTAGCACAATAATGAATATCCACTATGCCTAGGGCATGCCCCGTCTACACAATATTTCTCATAATATTTTTGTATGTTGGGCCTTGGAATCATGATGCTATGATAAAGTCTCTTGATGAAAGCGATGATTTTATTGTCAATCACTCATGCACATGTTTAGTATTAAAAACATAAAGGATCTGTATATGTGAATAATAATCATAACCAAATTCAATGTGGTATCTACAATATCATTTTTTATAGTCTTTGCATATTATAACATACCAAGGTTTTGATTTCTCATATATATTTGGCCCAATTTCAACTCCTTATTCCCATTATTGAATCTCTCATAGATTTATGTCTGTGTAAATTCAAGAACATGTTTAATGTGGGATTCACAATCCCTAGAACCTCTTATCAATTTTATCACACCCTTTAGATTCGATGAAGTCCTATTGTTTTCATGTTAAAAGTTATAGACTAGTCACTTAACATATTCAATTAACCTCATTTTGTAACAAAGCAACCTACCAGTGAAGCTCCAATAATTTGTTTGACTCGAGATGTCAAGGCTTTCTCTTCTAATAGAATACTTTCAAAGGGTTTTTCACTTACTGTAAAAGTTTTATATTTGTGTGTGAGAAAGAAACATTTCCTTGTGGTATTGTTTACAATCGATTCTCACAATACATGATGGCTTGCATTACAATATTCCAAACGAGTATTCTTTCTATTTGTAGTAAAACTATCTTGAAGATTTCTAACAACATTATTATTTTTTTTTGAACTTTTCACTATATTTATGCCTAAAATTTTCCTAATAGCAACTAAAATGTGTGATTTAAACAAAGAAAAAAATAATTGACATTTATATGCATCATTTTTCTATTCAAAATACTCTTTAACAAATTTTTTGCAATACTAATCTCTAGTTAGTTCATTTAGGTAACTTACCTTCAATGAACACTAGGGAACTTTTATCCACATGAACACATCTCGAAGTTATTCATTGTGAACTAGATATATGAGGGAAGGAAGGTGGACCCAAAGATTGGAACCCATCTCCACAACATTGCAAAAACTCACCAGGATATCGTAGCACTTCATTCATCTTATGGCCAAGATAGGGAGAGAACTAGACATGTTGGTGGTTGGTTTGGTGAATCTAATCTTAAAAAAATATCTTACACTATAGGAGCCTCTTCACCATAATTTTATACAAAATTCGAATGTCTAATTCCCTTTGTATACTCAATGTCATGCAAAATTTTCATGTCTTCTTCAACTTGATCATTGTTTGTTGATGGGACATTGGGTGGAGGTTGGATTGATATCATAATTAGAATGAAATTCATTTGATGCATAGGTTTCACCTATGGTGATAGACTAGAGATCACAATGGCATCCATTGTGTAAGGAATTGATGTGATGAAGGATGGATGCCTATGTTTTTCCATACCCAATTTTATCTTTTCTCTTAGTTCAATGATTTTTTCAAGGGGTTTCTCCTTCCTATAAGACTTTCTTTCTCAATTTCACATGTTTCCCATATCCACAAGGATCAATGATACTCATAACTTCACAAAAATCTTCTTAATTACACCTAACAACAAAAAATATTAAAAAAATAGTACTTCTAGGGGAAATGCTTTTGTTTTTGTAGAAAATGCCTTATTTTTAAGAAACAATAAGGTTGTTATTCATTCCTTTTTCGTTTTATACAAGAAAAAAACATGTTTTTTATTAGCATGCATGCACTAATAACATGTGCAGATTATCAACACATGCACGTTTTTGTTCCAATGGGTAAAAAAATGACCCTAAAAACATTAGTACTAAGCCCTTTATAACTTTCAAGGTTCTCCCACATTGAGTACTCAAAGAGTATGGTAGTTGTAAAGCCAATGGGGAGATTTGAGAAAACCAATTTGTCCACCTTTGTTGGTTATCAATTGTCTCCAAGGATGTTACGAGCACCATGACTAGGTCAGTTTCTCAAGATAACAATAAGAATCATTCTTGGCACCATAATCATGGTTCTTTAGCATCCAAGTGGGATACCAAGTGCCATAATTAGGATTTGTACACTAGAAATGGGCCTTGAAGTTTGAACACGAATAAGGAGGAAACAAGGGGCTTGAGCCCTTAATGAACCTTATAGAGATCAAGCGTTATGGTTAGGGTACTAGGAAAAGACTTGGGATTTAAGCCCTAAATTCCACTTCTTAAGCTCAATATCCATGAGAAACACATGTAAACTACAACACAATCCCTCTCTAGGGTGTATTTGGAATTAGATTTGTATATAGATTCCATTAGGAGGTTTTCACATTAAGGATGGGACGCAATACCTTGACCATGGTTGAGGAAGGAAAAAAATCACCTCAAGATATTGTTGAATATTCTCAATCTTAAGAGATTTCAACAAGTCCTCAAAGCAACACATGAGTCCTTTGAAGGCCTTTGAGTGGAATATAGGTTCTATGACTAGTTTTTGTGCATTGAGGATGAGTAAAAAGGCCTTGCACATGGTTGAGGGAGGAAAATTAACACATCAAGATATTTTTGAATCTTCTTGGGCTTAAGATCCTTGAATGAGTCCTTAAACTACACATGAGTCCATTGTAGTGGTTCTTTGTAGGCCTTTGAGTGGGATACAGGTGCCATGAATAGGTTTTGTGCAATATAAATGGGTCTTGATGCCTAAACATGGTTAAGAATGGAATTGAGACCTAATTGACTCTTTTTGAGCTCAAGCACCATGTACAAAAAATAGACATATTGACACAAACCCTCACTAGGAGGTCTTTGGCCTAATAGTTGGATATGGGTTCCATTAAGATGTTTTACACACCACAGATGGGTCTTGAGGCCTTAGCCATATCTATAGTAAGGAAAAATAGCATTATTCCCTTGACCATGGCCAAGGGAGGGAATAAATAACCTCGAGCCCTCAACATAACTTATTAGGATCAAGCGCCATGATTTTTTTTATTAAACCTTCTTGAGTTCAAACACTGTGAACAACACCTAAAATCCACAACATGAACCCTCTCCATATACTCTTTGGAATTTGAGATGAATATGGGAACCATTATAGGGTCTTGGGAATCATGGATGTGTCTCTTGTTTGTAACCATATGCAAGGGAGGGAAAAAAGAGCATTTGGCCCTAAACCTTTCTTCTCAAGTTGAAGTGTCATGGACAAGTCCTCAATCCACCACATCTAACCTCTGTTGGTTATCAATCACTTCCAAGGGTTATATGGGAACCATGACTAAGTTAGCTACACATCAAGAATGTGTATTTATGTTTAACCAATTTCATGAGAGAATAATAATGTGCCTTATGCCATAAATGATTCTTTTCCAGTTTAATCACCATGAACAACACATACAACCTCAAAAAATTTAAGACTATAATGTAAACACGTCCTAAAACAACCATGCAAGACACTTGTAGGGTATATTTGGCCTACTATATGGATATAGACAACGTGATTAAATCATAATGCATGCCCTAAACAAGAATCTTTCTTGGGCCCACACCAAGAATTAATATTCTCGGTTCCATGGTCAAGGTTCTTTAACATATGAGTGGAATATGGGTGCAATGAGTATGTTTTATGCACCATAAATGGGTCATGAGGTCTAAACATGGTTAGGGGGAACAAGGGGATTAATCCCTAAATGAACCTTTTAGGGCTCAATCACTATGGTTAGGGGAGAAAAACACTTGGGTCTTAGGCCATGAATGCTACTTCTTGGGCTCTATTTCCGTGAGAAACACCTACACACCACAACACAAGCCCTTTATAGGGGATCTTTGGCATCAAATTTGGATATGTAATCCATTAGGAGGTTTTGTTCACCAAAGATAGGTCACTATTCCTTGATCATGGTCAAGGAAGGAAAATAATTTCCTCAGTATATTGTTGAATCTTCTTGGGTTCAAGAGCCTTGAAAAAATCCTCAAATCAACACATTAGTACTTTGTAGGGGTTCTTTGCATGCCTACAAGTGGGATATGGATGAAATGAGTAGGTTTTATGCACTAGATATCTTTCTTGATGTATAAACATGGTTAAGGAAGGAAACAAGGGACTTAAGACCTAATTGAACCTTTTCAAGCTAAAGCACCATAATAAAACCTAGACATGGTGACATGAACTCTCATTAGTGGGTATTGGCCTAGGAGTTGGATAGGAATTCCATTAAGATGTTTTACATCCCAATAAATGGGTATCATGAACTTGACCATAGTCATGGTAGGGGAACACCATCCTCAAGCCTTTGATCATGGTCGAGGGAGAGAAATAACAACCTTAGGCCCTAAACATAAATTCTCGAGCTTAAGTTCCATGAAAACATACTCACACGACCACATGGGACCATGGATGGTTTGTGTGTCATTGACCATCATAAAATAATAAAACAAAGTGCCTTAGGATTGTATTGAAGCTTCTTGATGCAAAGATCCTTGAACAAGTACTCAAACCAACATGTAGGAACTTTGTAGGGGGTCTTTGACCTCTAATTTGGATATAAGCACCATGAGTAGGTTTTATGCACTGGAAATGTGTGTCAAGGCATAAACATGGTCAAGGGGAAACAAAAAATTTAAGCCCTAACTAAACATTCTTTATCTCAAGAACCATGGAAAACACCTAGAAACATGACATGATCCCTCTTCGAGGAAACTTTGACATCCAAGTTTAATATGGGTACGGTTAGCACTCAAAACTGCACCATAAATTTACCACCTATTTACAAACCCATATTGCATTTTGAACCATCCAATACCCAACACAAAGGGGAAAATCCTTAAACGTGTTTCCAACAAACGTTTTAAAAGAAATCTCCAGATGCCAAGTGTTTAAACTAAGCTAAGATTCCATACTTTGTCCAAGGTTTGGTGATTAGGTATTTGACAACATGCATTCCATGTGCCTGATCTCCCTCTCTCTCTCCCAAAAATTGGAAGAAACACAGGTGTTCACTGAATTTTTTGGGTGCTACCAAATCTGTAGAATGGCGCTACCAAATCTATAGAGCTGCAGAATGGCACTACCAAATCTGCAGAATGGCGCTACTAAATCCGCAGAGGGGTGCTACATAATTTTGCACACTCTTTATACAGGATCAATGCTATGGAAACTGTTGGCCTGTTTGGAGACTATAGAAACTCGCTACCCAACGCGATACTGAATGGCATTACAAACTGGCACCTAGAATCAAGGAGTTCAAATTCATTACTCTTTTGGGTGGATGATGACGTAGAGAAGAGAGAATATCATAGGTGGTAGCATGATGAAAACATTTAACCATTGGAGGACACTTGGCCATGGAGAGGGATGTGCATCAAAGGAAGACCATGTCCATTAGATTTTGTTGGATTGGTTTCCTACACGACTCCTTTTTGTAGCAGTTTGTTAATAACTGTTAGCACATGTGTTCGATTGATAGTTGTTGTTGGAGAATCCAATGTGAGGAAGGTCCAACTCGCACCTCTAGTTGTTGCATTTCCTTTTTGTTATAAATACGTGTTCCAAATGAGGAAGGAGGTTTGAATGGATTGATAGAGACTCATACTTTAGACTGTGTATTTTTACAGAAAGACCTTCTATTTTATGTATCAGACTTAAGATTCTATGGATAATAAATATCAGTTCTTTTACTACCACTTTGTTGTCTTTCTAATTTTTATTACAGTCCAGTGAAGGATTCATTTGACTTTTTTATATCTTTTTGCAGTAGAGGATCTGTTGTAATATTGTTTACAGATATGTCAGAATTCATCTCTTTGATAATAAGAAGATATTATTTCAGAGAGTTCTGCTTTATATGTTTCTCATACTACTTGATGTAGCTGATATACATTTCATTTTTCTTCTTATTAAGTCTTCCACCTATCCATCCTTTTTCTAAAACCCTGATCAAAGTTATTCAGAGCCTTATTTGTTGATGCAAATTATATGAAGTAAGTTGTAATTGGCACTATTTTTCTTGAGTTTTCATCCATTTGATATCATATCATTAAACTTATCTTTATCTTGATGGGTACTGGGCTTATCCTCTTGCAGTCAAAGGGTGATTCTCAGTTCTAACGTAAATGGCGCCACTGTCGGGGACAAATTTGAGCAGATTGAAGAGCTCCCTAGGAAGAACGACATAGATCCAACTCTTGATGGTAGACAAGAGAGGGATATAGAAAATTGACTGTAATCATCTACCTGGTGACTCCACAATCAAAGACTCCACTGGGGAGGTTCTTGTTGACAGAAAGATGACCAAGTATCAGTTTATGAGCCTTCTTCATGAGTTGTTGTTGCTTTTTATCAGCTCATTTTTACTTTTCCCTTCACGTATTAAAAGGATCATCTTGTGTTTTGTATATTCAGATGATCATCAATCTTCTTTTATATATCCATCCTTGGAAGAAGAAGACATTCCTTATGCCTATGTTGTAGATGTTGATTTGATACCATCACCTCAACCTATTCACAAGGATGAACTTTGTATTGAAATCCCTCATGAAATTGATCAGCCTTGTAGCCTTGAGGAGGTTGGAACTGATTCACAACCTTCTCGAATTTCATCACCTTCTGTTGTTACTGTTGAACCTTTCCATCAACATGTTAAACCTCATATCCAACCCACTAGTTTTCAAACTTGAATCAGAGACAAGATGTTCAAACCTTTAAGGTTGTCATATTTCCTTCATCCTTATCCTCTTGATTTCCTTGAGTATCTTCCTCGGTTCTCTGGATAAGATCATGTTACAGCTGAGAGGCGTTTGGAGGCCTTTGAGGCCTTTGTTGATCAGTTTGAGATAGTTGATGATGATTTTACCATGAGGTTGTTCTCCAAATCCTTGTTTGGAGATGTTGATGTGTGGTTTAAGGGTTTGGGAGATGATTCCATTGGTTCTTGCATCGAATTGTGAAATGCATTTTTAAAGTATTGGGGTGAGAACAAGTCCCTTGATTTGTACCTTGTGGATTTTTATGCTTTGAGGAGAGGAGAGGAAGAAGATTTGTCCATATTTAATAGAAGGTTCTACAACATTTATCATGACATGCCCTTGGAGATCCAGCCTAGAGAAACTTCTTCCATGGTGTTCTATGTTATGGCTCAGTATCCAGAACTCGTCCTTCTCCTGAGAGAAAGAAAGTCTTCATCCTTAAGAAGTTTATTTGAAGATGCTCAAGAATTTGAGGAGAACATCCGTGCTTCTAGGAGGATCCAAGAGCAGGTTTGGTTTGAAAATATGCATGCTTATGAGCAAGAAGATAGTGAGTATGAACCAAATTTGGAACATCAACAAGGATGTAAGTATGATTCACATTCGGAATCAAATTCCTCAACACTTGCATATTTTTCTATGGACAAGGATGCATGTCTAGTTTATGATCAATTTTCAAAGCATGTTGAACATATCATAACCGATGATTGCATAGATAGCTATATGTTCTTGGCTGATCATCAATTTCATTAAAACCATGTTATACCACTATCTTGTGATCATCATGCCGAAAACAAAGAGATTGAAATTTTCAATGATTAAGATCTGATCTCAAGGGAACCAAAAGGTTGGTTGTTTTCAAGAAAAGATGAATGTATGTATGAGTAGTTGTCTTTTATTAATCAACAAGTTTCCAACCATGGCCTTGAGGATCCAATTGCAGCTTATATGGAATCATATGTTTCAGATTGTTTGAAAATTCCAGTTTTCATTATTCCACAGGTATTCATGGGTAAACATGTTTCTCTGAAAGGATTTCTATATCTTTTTTCAGACCTCTGTTATTCTATATTGATAAGTGGTATGGATGGGATTCCTTCAGTCATGAAGTTGCTTGAATGGTTACGGTGGAAACTTGCCTTTACTTGAGCAAGTTTTCAATCTGGTTAGGGTAGGGTAGCATAGGTAATAAGCTCACTTTGTGAGCATTTCTTTCCTTCAGTTTCTAAGTGAGTCTTTCAGTTTCTTGAATAAGTGGCAGTTTTTGACAGTATTTAGAGGTTGGTTGCATGATTGACTCCATAGACCAATGCATAAGGCGACTAGAACTGCTAGGTTCTTGGAAGCCTCACAGGGAGGCCTCCATCCCAGTTGGAGCCAATGTTAGCACTCAAAAGTGCACCATAAATTTACCACCTATTTACAAACCCATATTACATGTTGAACCATCCAATACCCAACACAAAGGGGAAAATCTTGAAACATGTTTCCAACAAACGTTTTAAAATAAAGCTCTAGATGCCAAGTGTTGAAACTAAGCTGAGATGCCATACTTTGTCCAAGGTTTGGTGATCAGGTATTTGACAACATGCATTCCACATCCCCAATCTCCCTCTCTCTCTCCAAACAATAGGAAGAAATGCAGGTGTTCAGTGAAGTTTTCAGGTGCTACCAAATTTGTAGAATGGGGCTACCAAATCTGCAGAATGGCGCTACCAAATCTACAGAATGACGCTACCAAATTTGCAGAGCTGTAGAATGGCGCTACCAAATCTGCAGAGCTGCAAAATGGCACTACCAAATCTACAGAATGACGCTACCAAATCTGCAGAGGGGTGCTATGTGATTGTGCACACTCTTTATACATGATCGACATTACAAAAACTGTGGGCATGTTTGGAGAATGCACTACAGAAACTCGCTACCCAACGCGCTACTAAATGGCACTACAAACTGGCACCTGGAATCAAGGAGTTCGAATTCATTACTCTTTTGGGTGGTTGATGATGTGGGAAGAGATAAGATCATAGGTGGTAGCATTATGACAACATTTAACCACTGGAGGACACTTGGCCATGGAGAGGGATGCACATCAAAGGAAGACCATGTCCATTAGATTTTGTTGGATTGGTTTCCTACACGACTCCTTTTTGTAGCAGTTTGTTAATAACTGTTAGTACATGTGTTCGATTGATAGTTGTTGTTGGAGAATCCGATGTGAGGAAGGGCCATCTTGCATCTCTAGTTGTGGCCTTTCCTTTTTGTTATAAATCCATGTTTCAAATGAGGAAGGAGGTTCGAATGGATTGATAGAGACTCATACTTTAAACTGTGTATTTTTACAGAAAGATTTTCTATTTTATGTATCAGACTTAAGATTCTCTAGATAATAAAGATCAGTTCTTTTACTTCCACTTTCTTGTCTTTCTAATTCTGATTACAGTCCAGTGAAGGATTCATTTGACTTCTTTATAGCTTTTTGCAATAGAGGATTTGTTGTAATGTTGTTTACAGATATGTCAGAATTCATCTCTTTGATTATAAGAAGATCTTATTTCATAGAGTTATTCTTTATATGTTTGTCATACTGCCTAATGTAGTTGATATACATTTCATTTTTCTTCTTATTAAGTCTTCCACCTACCCATCATTTTTCTAAAACCCTGATCAAAATTATTTAGAGCCTTATTTGTTGATGCAAATTATATGAAGTAAGTTGTAATTGACACCGTTTTTCTTGAGTTTTGATCCATTTGCTATCATATCATAAAAATTATCTTTATCTTGATGGGTACTGGGCTTATCCTATTGCAGTCAGAGGGTGATTCTCAGTGCTAACATGTACCATTATGATGTCTTGGGAATCATGGATGGGTCACAAGTCTATGACCATAGTTAGGTGATGGAAACAAGAGCCTCTACCCCTAAAACGTTTTTTATACTCAAGTACCATGGATGAGTTCTTAAATCACCACATTTGACCTTTGTTGGTTATTAATCACCTCCAAGGGTACTATGGGTGCCATGAATAGGTTAGTTGTGCACCAAGAATATGTCAAGAGGTATAACTAAGGTAATGAGAGAAGAATAATAGGCCTTGTTCCCTAAATTATGTTTTCCAAGCTCCATCACCATGAACAACACCTACAACCAACAAGATCATAAGGATATAGTGCTAAACACATCCTTGAAAGATCACATGAGTCCCGTGTATAGTATGAGGGATATGAGTGCCATGATTAAACCACAACACATGCCTTGAACAAGAATTTGTCTCAAACCCATACACAAATCATTCTTAGGGCCATGGTTAAGGGTCTTTGGCATTTGAGTGGGATATGGGTGCCATGAGTAGGTTTTATGCACTATAAATTGGCCTTGAGGTTTAAACATGGTAAGGGGGGAAGCAAGGGACTTAAACCCTAAATTAACCTTATAAATATCAAGCACTATAGTTATGGGAGGAAAACACTTGGGCCTTATTCTCTAAAATCTATTTCTTGGGATCAATCACCATGAACAACACCTACAAACCACAACACAAACCCTTTGTATTAGGTATTTGTCAACAAAGTTGGATATCGATGCCATAAGAGGTTTTGTGCATAAAGAGTGGGTCATGGGGCCTTGAACATGGTTGAGGAAATAAAAAAAGTGCCTTGATATATTTTTCAATATTCTCAGGCTCAAGATCTTTTAACCAACAGATGATTGTTTTTTAATGGTTTTTTTCATGCCTCTGAGTGGAATATGGGTGACATGAGTAGATTTTGTGCACTAGAAATGGGTTGTGACACCTAAACATGGTCAAGGGGGGGAACAAGGGCCTTAATCCCTAATTGAACCTTCTCAAGTTCAAGCACCACGAACAAACCCTAGACATAATGACATGATCCCTCGCTAGGGGGCCTTTGGCCTTAAAGTTGGATATGGATGTTGTAACACCCCAAGGACGAGCCCCTGTTGAATTGTAATTATGTTTATAGGCTAGTGAGCCAAGTTTTTATAAGATGAAGAATTATATGTTTATTAGGTTGGAGAGCCTAGATGCTTAATGCCATGAGCTGATTTTTGTATATGTAAATGTACATATCATTAATAAAATTAAATTGTTGTGTGTAGACTGAACAAGAAGAAATATTTATGGGGGACTAAGCTCCAATAGATAGGTTAAGGGAGGGGGCTAAGTGTCTAGGCCTAGGGGCTAAGCTAGAGGGATTACCTTTAAAGGAATAATATTTTATTATTATTCCCAAAGGCTATGGTTAACATAAGCCGTATTTTCCTAAGTTCCTGGGAAAAAGGGGAATGAGTGCTAAGTGGAACTCATGCGGCTTCAGGAAGACATGTGTCAACCTGGGAACATGCAGTTTATAGCTGGGAAAGACAGCTCGTTGGGGGTTCACTTCCCACTCTGTTGTTTCTCCCCATCCTTGCGTCGGGACCAGTTTTGAGTTTCATCACGACCCTTACGATTCTCTGTAAGTTTGTCACCCTTCCCGATTCATCCAGGGATTCATGCTCACACATGTACCTTGCCTAAGTCATGTTGTGCCTTAATGGTTGTTGTTGCTTCCATCACCTTGTTGAAATAATGTAACTGCGAAGAGCATTCTTATTATTATTTTGTTATTGGATTAAATCCCCATTGTGGATTAATCATGTCATTATTATTATTGGATTAAATCCC
>JZKD02S1252469.1:643947-657133 GCA_000966675.3 Picea glauca
GGTATGGTCATTATGAGTTCACAGTGGTGCCATTTGGGTTGTCAAATGCACCAACTGTTTTCATGTGCTTAATGAATGGTGTTTTCCGGGAATATTTAGACAAGTTTGTCATTGTTTTTCTGGATGACATTCTTGTATATTCCAAGCTAGAATAAGAGTATGAGCATCATTTGAAGATGGTGCTACAAGTGCCAAGAGAACATTAGTTGTATGCCAAATTGAGCAAGTACTCATTTTATCAAAACATAATTCACTACTTGGTGCATATCATTTCAAAGGATGGGATAGCAATGGACCCTGAAAAGATAGAAGCCATTAGAGAATGGTCAATGCCAAAGAATGTGACATAAGTCATATCCTTCATGGGTCTATCTGAATATTACAAAAGGTTCATTGCAAGGTTTTCAAGAATATCTCACACCATCACTTCCTTGCAAAGGAAGGTGAAGAAGTTTCAATGGACAGAATAATGTGAAAAGAGTTTCCAACAATTGAAGTAGCTATTAACTAGTGCTCCAATCCCGAGGATCACGGATCCAAATGAAGACTTCATTGTATGCACGGATGCATGTAAATAAGGACTGGGTGGAGTCCTCAGTCAAAATGGATTTGTTGTATGTTATGAATCAAGGAAGTTGAAAGAGAATGAAAGGATCTATGCCACTCATGATTTGGAATTGGTATCCATAGTGCACGCTTTGAATAAGTGGAGGCACTACCTCACGGGAAAGAAGTTTGAGTTAAGAACAGACCATAACGGTCTAAAATATTTGTTTGATCAACCTACTTTGAATGCTAGGCAAAGTAGATGGTTGGAATTCCTCTGTGAGTATGAATTTGATATCAATCATATCAAAGGAAAGGAGAACAAAGTGGTTGATGCACTCGGCAGGAGAGTGCATGAACTGCATGCTACAACCATTATCATGTATCAGATGGATCTTAAAGGAAGAATTTTTGAAGCTGCAAAAGTAGATTTGCAGTACATGGAATTGGTAACAAAATTGCAGCAAGGTAAAATGTAGCAGAAAACTGAAGATTATGAATTGGGAATTGATGGAATCCTTCTATACAGAAACAAAGTCTATGTACCCAACTCTTTTGAATTGAGGAGTGCGATTTTAAAATAAATGCATAATGTGCCTTATGCAGGACACCCAGGATATTAGAAAAAAATCTTGACAGTCAAAAGCCAATATTATTGGCCAGGCATGAAGAGGGAGATTGCTGATTTTATAGCCAAATGATTGGAATGTCAAAAGTCAAAGGTTGAGCATAGACAACCATTTGGTTTACTACATCCATTACCCATTCCTGAGTGGAAATGGGAAGTGGTAAAAATGGATTACATCACGGGATTGCCCAGAATGAGCAAGCAACATGACACAATCATGGTAGTGGTGGAAAAGCTTACTAAAGCTACCCATTTAGTTAATATGAAGACTACTCATAAAGAAACTAATGTTGATGATATTTATATGAAGGAAGTAGCATGCTTGCATGGCATACCCAAGACAATTGTGTCTAGCAGAGACCTGAAGTTTACATCAAAGTTCTAGAAGGGGTTATTCAAAGGGTTCGGAACAAATTTGAACTTCAGCACAACATATCATTCTGAGTCGAATGGGAAAATAGAAAGGGTGAACCAAGTGATATAGGACATGCTAAGGATGTATGTGATGGAAAAACCATCTAAATGGGAAGATTACGTACAATTGGTAGAATTTGCCTACAATAATGGGTATCAAGCATCACTGAAGATGAGCTCGTTTGAAGCACTTTATGGTAGGAAGTGTAAGACCCCACTAAGCTAGGACAACCCATCTAATAGGGTAGTGGTTTCTCCAGAGTTGCTCAAGGAAATGGAAGAACAAATGTTGAAGATTAAGCTAACTTTTAAGGTTGCCCAAGACATACAGAAAAGTTATGCTGATAAGAATAGAACTCACAGGGAATTTAAAGTAGGGGATCATGTATTCCTGAGAGTGAAGGCAAACATAAGCTCTCTGAAGTTGGGAAATTGTTCAAAGCTGGCAGCTAGGTATTGTGGGCCGTTTGAAATCCTAGAGAGGATTGGTCCAGTAGCATATAGGCTTGCATTTCCTGCATGTATGTCTATACATAATGTATTTAATGTGTCATTGCTTAAGAAATATGTACTTGATGCTAATCATGTTATCGATTGGAATGTGATTCAGGTGGAGCAGGAAAGCGCTTTTTAGGTGCATCTGGTGCGTATACTGGATCAGAAAAGAAAGCAGCTCTGGAATCAAGCCATAGGGCTTGTAAAAGTTCAGTGGACCTAGTACGGTCCTTAGGATGCAACATGGGAGCACGAAGATGCTATCAGGTAGAGTACCCACATATTTTTGAAGATTTTGGAAATCTTATTGCTGTTGTGTAAGTAAATTGCACTGAGGATATTGCAAAAATAAGGGGAGGGGATTGTAACACCTCAAGGTCGAGCCCATGATGAATTGTAATTGTGTTTATAGGTTGATGAGATAAGTGTTTATACGTTGAAGACTTATATGTTTATTAGGCTGGAGAGATTAGATGCTTAAGGCCATGAGCTTGATTTTTGTATATGTAAATGCACATATCATTAAAAAAATTACATTGTTGTGTGTAGACTGACCACGAAGAAAGAGTTATGGGGTACTAAGCTCCACTAGGTAGGGTAAGGGAGGGGGATAAGTGTCTAGGCCTAGGGGCTAAGATAGAGGGCTTACCTATAAAGGAATGATATTTTATTATTATTCCCAAAGGCTATGGTTGACATAAGTCATGTTTTCCTAAGTTCCTGGGAAAAAGGGGAACGCGTGATAAGTGGCACTCATGTGGCTTCAAGAATACATGTGTCAACCTAGGCGCATGGAGTTTATAGATGGGAAAGACAGCTTGTTGGGGGTTTGCTTCCCATTCTGTCATTGCTCCCCATCCTTGCGTCGGGACCAGTTTCAAATTTCCTCACGACCCTTACGATTCTCTGGAAGTCTGTCACCCTTCCTGATTCATCCAGGGATTCATGCTCACACCTGTACCTTGCCTGAGCCATGTTGTGCCTTAATTATTGTTTTTGTTGCCATCACCTGAGCTATACCGAGCCTTGTTGTTTCCATCACCCTTATTGGAGTTGACCTAGAAGCTGAGCTGAAGAAGCAGGTTGCTAGGCCTGTGGTTTGAAGAGGCAGGTTGTCAGGCCCGTGGATTGAAGAAGCAGGTTGTCAGGCCTACAAGAAACTCTCTCCAGGTGAGAGAGGTTGTTGGAGAAGTGTTTTCCAAGAGGGATCTCAACTACAACTATAGTGCTCGAAGAATTCATGTTCGACATGTTGTTGAATCCCTGGAAGGGAAGTGGGGCAGCTGAAGGACTATTGAGCAGAGAAGGAGCACACTTCCTGGGGTGGGACAAACATGTGGGGAATGAGAGGTTGTAGGTTGTTAGTGTGAGCTGGCCCTAGGAGAAAATCCTTCCTATTGATCTGTGTGACCTTCCTGTTGTCCTTTCCTAGCCTAAGAATCCCTTGCCTGGTGGAGTTTTGTCCCAGCTCGGGGGTGACCCACTGTTGAGCCTGATGAGAAGTGTGGTCTAAGGCTGGGAGGTTCATGGAAGGTCTACACACAGTTTGATGGTCATTTATTGAAAGATAAGTACCAAATATCTGTTAATTGTATGTTTTGTAATTGTTCGTGTGTTATAACTTGATGAGTAATGCCTAGATATATCAGCTATGTTGTGTGTGGGCTTATTGTTATTTTTGCATTAATCTGTGTATGGTTAGAATATGTCGTGTGTATGCATATATTTTCGATATGTTTTGATGATTATTTCCGCATGAGTAAGTGTCCAGAAAAGAACATTGTAACTGTTAATTGTGTTAGATATGCATGCATATAAATTCACAAAATGGTATCAGAGCTAAGTGAAACGTTCGAGAAGTGGTGTTTCTCGAACTGTTGGTGGATGGGGACGTCACATATGCCATTAGGATGATATACACAATGAAAATGGGTCTCAAAAACTTAATCATAGTCATGGTAAGGAAACAACAATCTTAGGACCTTGAGTATGGTTAGGGGAGGGGAAAAACAACCTTAGGCTCTAAACATAGCTTCTCAGGCTTAGGTTCCATAAACACATCCTCAAAACATCGCATGATATCATGGATGGTTTGTAGGACCTTGAATATCATCAAAGACTAAAATTGAGTGCCTTAGAACCTTATTCAAGTTTTTCAAGCTCAAGAACCTCAAACAAGTACTCAAACCAACATGTAGAAACTGTAAATTCTAACCTTGTACAATTTCTACTGTAAACAGATATTAAAAAAAGAACAGAAAAGATACAATGGCAAACACAAACATTACACAGAGATTTTTCCCCTGGAAACCCAAACCGGGAAAACCAACATATATTATATTCATTCATTTGTGTTACATTGTTTACAATACAATATACATATAGGAGCCAGCGGCATCCAAAACCCTAACCCAATGACCTAGATTAGTCCAAAACCCTAATTCCTTAACTGGAAATAGAAAACCATCAGCAAAAACCATGTGCCGAAAAAACCACCTAAATACATGACACATTTCCCGAGGTAGGTGTCACATTTCCCGAGGTAGAATTTTTTTTTTTCCGGGGGCGCTGCACCCCGCCTCTAACCCCCATGCATGCTCGACAGGTTAGAGGGATACATACCCAATAGAAACTTTGTCAGGGGTCTTTGGCCTCCAAGTGGATACATGTACCATGAGTATGTTTTGTGTAGTAGAAATGTGTGTTGAGGGATAAACATGGTCAGGGGGAGACACTATCCTTAATCCCTAATTGAACCTTCTCAAGATCAAGCATTGTGAATAACACCTAGAAACCATGAAACGATCTCTCTCCAAGAAGTCTTTGACATCTGAGTTGAATATGGGAAACATTATGAGGTCTTTGACAATATCATGGATGGATCTTGGTTCTGTGACCATATTTGAGGGAAAAAAGAGCCTCTATCCCTAAAAATTTCTTCTTAGGCTCAAGCACCATGGACAAGTCATTGAACGACCACATCATACCTCTATTTGTTATCAGTTTCCTCCAAGGGTGCTATAGGGACCATGACTATGTTAATTATGCACCAATAATGGGTTGAGAGGTTAAACCAAGTTCATAGGACCATAACAAGGGCCTTGTGCCATAAATGACACTTCTTGGTTTCAATCACCATGAAATACACCTACATCTGCAAAATATTGCATCTTGGGCATCTTTTGACTATGAGTAATTTACCAAGGGATAATATAATATTTTTACTAACACTAATTGTTCTTTTCATCTTGACAATGGTCAGTGAAGTATGTCAGGACCTTGGATATATAACAAAGCTTCTCGAGCTCAAGAGTGGTGAAATATGCGTCGAAACACCAAATAAGGCCTTTTTATAGGGTGTTTGGCATCTCAGTGGAATATGGCTACCATTGATTGATTTTAAATAATAGTGATGGTTCAAGGAGTCTAAAGCATGATCAAAAAAGAAAACAAGGGCCTTACACAAGAAAATTAACCTTCTAGCCTTCAAACATTGTGAACAAGACCTCCAACAATGATACATGCAAGACCTCCAACCATGATACATTCCCTCTTTATGGGGTCTTTGATCCTTGAGTGGTATTCCAGGTACAATTAGGCATTTTTGCACAAAGGGGTTGGCCCTAGGGGCCTTAAATATGTCCGAGAAAGGAAAATAGGTTCTTTTCCATTAAAAAAAGGTTTTAATGATAAATATTTCCTTTGAGACATGTCAAGGTGGGGGAGTTTTACATAGTTACCATTTTATGTAAAAAATTGAGTGTACACATTCCTATTAATTAAAAAAAATGGGCAGGATTATCTATTTTCCTCTACATGTTAAATGGCTTAGTTTATTTGGTTTTAGCTTTGGATTGACAAACATGGTTGTTCAAGCTACATAAACAAAAACACATTCATTTTTCGAGTTTCCTCTCCTTACCTCTGTTTTTAGCCAGTGGCTTATGAAATTGCAAACATAGAGATTTGTATGTAAATTATAAATATATGTATGTATTATAAGGGAAAAATTGTTTTCTCTGTTTTATTGATTTTTATTTGTACATATATCATAATTCTTAAAAACATAGGTCTTTCATTTTATGCTGTAACTTATTATTGCCTTTCCCATGTGGAAAACAAATTTTATGGTGCACAAGCACGAGACCTGCACACACAAAAAAAATTGATTATGTTAAGATCCTCAAGCATGGTCTTAATGCTTGACCTCTTAATTTCTTAACATTTTAAAAATATATATTAAGATTTAAAGATATGCAAAATGCTTGACCTCTTAATTTTTGGACTTTCAAGAATTTCAGTCATTTAGATATAACATACCAACTTAGATCCATCAAACAACTAGAGGGATAAAATTTCTTAAGGTGTATTTTTTTTATTATCATTTAATATGAAGGAATTAATATTTTAGATGTTTTCATATGTAGATATGTAGTTTATATATGTGTGTGTAATATGTAGTGGTTCATGTAATTATTTTCTTTTAAATGAACATACTTTATTTTTATTATTATTAAATTTTCTAATTGAGACTAATTTAATATTTTTAATGTAACCTTATCTAACATAACTTGACAATAACTCTCCCATACTAGGTTCTAGAGCTACTTTCACTCGAATAATTATTAAAACAACACAAAATTTTAAGAGTCGTACAATTTTTTCATAAAAATAAAAGTTATATATTCCAAAAACTAATTCTATTCTTACATTTCATCTTTTTACAACATATTCTAATATATTGTGCATATACATATTGTTGTTTTTTACTATATTTACATTCTAACTAATATATCATGAGATTAAAGGATTAACTTGCACCAACCTACATGAAAAAAAAATCTCATAATATCACATAATAAAAAATATAAAACTTAAAATAAAACTAATAATTTTAAAAAATACATTTTTGTTTAACAATGATTAATGTGATTAAAAACTAATAATAACATTTTCCCTCATATCATATCATTAATTCATATTATCCAAAAACATTTACCACTATTTTCTTATATTATTATTTCTTATATTCCCATTAAAATTTGGATGCATCTTATCCGAAAACATCTTTCAATAAATATTTTTCTATATTAGTGCTCTATTATCTTCCGATTGGAATTTGAATAATTAATAATTACATACTAAATTGTCTTAACATCTTTCTATAAATGACAATTCATCGCACAATCCTATTAAAATGAATACGAATATGGAACTTAAAATTAAAAAACATGGTGTATCCATGTAGGTGGTAAAATTGATTTAACACCTTCCGTTATGATGCAATTCAACGACATATCATCATTGCATTGGTTAAAGTTGTGATGTAGATTATTAAGTAATGAATAAAAATATTTTATTGAAAAAAATAATGGGTTTATGTATGGGATTAAGGTTAAATATTACTAAAAAGTAGTTAATTTCACTTGAGGTAGCCTCCACTATGATCATAGGAGATATTGGTTTTTTGGGAATAGTATCTAAGCAAAATTATTTTTTGGTCTTAGGCTTAAAATTGTTTTTGATTGGCTAAGAGCTCATCTTCCTTAGATGCCAGGGAACAAATTAACAACCCAAGACCACATGCATCTGGCTTGAGTGAAAGTCTCTAAGACCCCTTACAAACCACCAATAGGTAATTTCAAGTGGCGTGGTTTTCCTTAAATAACAATGATGAGTAAACGTACATTCACAAATAACAACTGATTATGACTATTATTATTGTTAATTGACAACTGAGTTATAATAACACCTTTCAAGAACTAATAAATACTAAAAACAAATATAAAATTAGAAATGTGATGTATATTTTCCTAACTTTATAAAAAAATTTAAAAGAAGTTTAATGCTTTTCATTGCATACATATGAAAAAGGCTTCATGTGCTATTAGCACTATTTGAATAATATTGATGTTATGATTCATAATCACATTAAGGGATCGAATTTGAAGCCTTCAAAACTTATAAAGGGGCATTAAATTACGAAATTTAAAATAAAATATTGCTTGTTAATGACGAAGTGAAGATCATTCCTTATCATTACATATGAATGGCTATTAATATTTAATTATTAAAAGTAAATACTTGAAACTAAAAACAAAATGTTTTTATAAATTTGAAAATGGTATAATACATTATTGATACATGAAATTAGTGGTTGGTAAGTTTTATTGGTTCCTTTACAACTTTTTACCTTGACTTTCCACAAATATAGATTACTACACTTGTGGCTATTAACCCTAATGTTGGGTATATATTGGTATACCTATGACTAGTAATTTCCATGTCCAATTTCATATTCAAAGAAATGAACATTACATTTATTGTAAAACTTCGTCAAGAGGATTTATCAAATGGATTCTCCAAGTAGATAGTCTTGAACAATACATAAAACTAGATTGAAGAAATGTTATTTGAATGCTTTTCTTTCAATGATTGTTTTTATAAGAGTTTTTATTGGTGTATTATACTAGCAACTAGTTGTAAGTAGTTTTTGAAATGATATTTTAGGAAAATTGTCTTTGGTAAAATAGGAAGTTAATTCTACATTTGTGGCATTGAAATTCTCTCTTTATGAAAATTATGAATTTAATTTATATTGTGACAATTAATCATAATTATAATATGAAAATGACATCTTTGCCACAACATGGTTTCACATTATTCAATAACTATAACTTTTGATGAATAGCTCATCAATTTCAAAATTGGATATCAAAACCTTATTAACCTTTGACCATTATGAATGCTTCTAATGAGCCCAGATTAAATATCTTCAATGCATCCCATAAAAAGACATAAATTTTTAGTTGAGGTTCTAATTGTGAAATATTTTAGGATATATTTATGAAACAACATAATGGTTAATGTTACTATATATTTAAATTGCAAAATCCTCCTAAATTTGTTTAAATAAACTTCTTAAAACTGTAAAGTGAAAAGTGTTTATAGCAATGATATGCCAGCTGACCACCTATTGAGATTTTCTAAAGTGTAACTTTATGTTGTGGAATTTTTATATTTTTTAAAAATATTTAAATTATTTTTCTTTGTTCTTATTCGTTGATAACATAAACCCTTTATTGGAGAGGTGACGGTGGACTTTGAAGAAGCTATTTATATCATTAAATGTAATGTCATGATTTATATTTTGGGTTTCTAGGTTTATATCCATTAGTTTTGTCTTGGGCTTCTACATCTCTAAGGTTTATAGTTGTCTAATAAGTTATAAGTTATAATTTTATTTTTTCACTTATATATGTTATAAGTTTAATTTTTTCACTTATTTAAATCTTTTATCTGTAATGCTATTGATTCATAAGTTAAAGTCTTATTTTCCAATATATTTATAAATTCATTATAAAGATTTTCTAAATATTATTTTTATGAAATACAAATTTGTCTCCAAAATATATGAGATAAATTTATGTATTCTTAAATAGAAATTAAAAATAAAATGATAAATCTATAATTAAAATTTCAATATTCATTATGAAAAAAAAAATACAACTTCTATGTGACACTTGTTAATGTTTGTATTTCTTATTGATTATGTTAAATACAAGATTGTTTAATTCAAATATGAATTATATCTTCCAAACATTAAACATTTGTTTAAAAAATTTAATAAGCTATACCCACATTGTTTTGAAATTTATTTAATAATTCTTTAGATTAAAAAATATTTTTATCTTTTATTTATTTCTACATCAAAACAAATTTTCTTTTATTCAAACTACTACACATCTATTCAACTTGTTTTATAATTATATTTTAAAATTAAAGTAATATAATATATTTCAAATTTTAATAATTATTTGAATTATATAAATTAAGTTTTAAATATTTATAATTGTAATAATTGTTTTCATTATATAAATTAAGTCTGAAATATTTATGAATGAAATATTAAAAGAGGATAGCATAATTTAATATTATTGTTAATATAAAAATAATCATTATTTTTTTAATATATTAATTTTACTTTGGTGTTAGCAATCATGTTTGAAGGTTTTGAGTGGTTTGGGTTTTTTTCAGTGGCTATGGGAGGGTTTTTTTTGAAAGAAATAAAAAATCCTTTACATATATGAAAGGAATGAAAAATCCTTTACATATATGAGAAAATTTAATTTCCCAAGCTAATAATAATGTTCTCTCCACATTTAGGTGAAAATTTCAGAATTGGAAGCTGGCAACATCATGAACCGTCTCCATCTACATAAGCATAAACAGAGAATCGATACTTTGGAAACTGAATGACAGTAACTTTTCTCTACTTCAGCATATATAATCTCGACTCAATGAATGTATAACAAAAAGATATGAGAGAAAGATGACACAGAGGGAGAGGGACAACTACACGATCCTATGAAGGTGGAGGAAATAATCTCTCCCACTCTATTGAGGGATAGGAAGATCACGACAGTACACTCACTAAATAGTTATGGTCTTTTTGAATAGTTAAATTTCAATTCAATATGTATAGTTATGTTTTTTTTTAATAGTTAAATTTTAATTCAATATGTAAGACAGGGTATGAGCCGAAGTACTTGGAATGTAGTTTTAGAGAAATTTCTAACTGTTTTACTATAATTATATTCAGTGATAGATAACATTTTGGAATTTTATATTTATATTTAAATCGTAACATTTTGGAATTTTATATTTATATTTAAATTGTTTTAGCAGAATTATATTGAGTGATAGATAACATTTTGGAATTTTATATTTATATTTAAATTGTTGTGGCAGCCCCTCTTTTTAATGAAAAAATATTCTGTTGCCGTTAAAAAAATAAAAAATATATTCGGAGAGGACTTTTATACGTGCAATAAATAAAAATCATTATTAAATGTCCAGAGTTCTTAATCTTTACAAGGCAGTGTAAAGAAACAAATAAGAATTGACGGCTCTTTCGTCCACAAACAAGCAAATATATATCATTTATGGGCTGAAATAGCCACCACTCGGTGGGAATCATTCCGCAACTGAAAGAATATTCTATGAGGACATTAAAAGAGATAAGAGACTGGAAATGATAAGTGACATCTAACTACTACACACCAGTACTGAAAATATGCTGCAGACAGTACTTAAAAGTATACTGTAATAACTAGCCAGACCTGCAGACGAGGCAGGACCCAATATTTTTCAAAAACTCTCGAATTCGCGAACGAGAAGCCGACGAGGATCCGGAGGGGGATGTTTCACAAGGAACCTTCACAATCTCTTCCGGATCTTCACCGTTTTTAATGGCGGTCTCACACGCATCAAGAAAGCGTTTTACCGCACGCTCAGCATATTTGCACGCTTCTGCCACATTCATCTTCTTCGGGAGTTCATCTGGATAGCTATCCAGAGTGTAATCTCCGTTCAATTGAGCTGCCAGCTGCACCAATTCGATCTGAAAATCGTGTAAAGCCGCATCTTCATTTGCTTCAGTAGGTCTCAGCTGAGATGGTATGGGCAACTCATCTGATCAAAACATCAGAAAAAACAAAAAACGAACAGTTCAGTTTGAAATCAAAGTGTAACAATTGGATTTGAAATCAAATTTTAATCTATCAGGCCATAGGGCTTCATCTTTAATTCTGATTCTACAATATAGACGGTGGATAGATAGATAGATACGTGGGCAGTCTGTTCGTGGGCTGTCTCGAAATTGTACAACGCCTTCGAAAGTGCCAGCCCAAGCGTCTCTCTTTGTCAGAAATTCTGATTTGAGATTGAAGATCTTCTTAACAGTTGCAGGGATGGACGAATGCTCAAACTCGGATGAAGGATATGGCCCATTTGGGGCATGCACCACTGCAAAATTGCAAAATTAATTAATGTAATTCAGCAAATCTTCATATTATTATACCAGAAAAGGAAAACTTTCTTCATCTTATAAGCGATGGTCTTTCTCCTGTATATATTCTTCAATTATTGTCAAGCTCTGCCCCAAGAAAGACTGTAAAAGAAAAGCAAATTAGCGTACCTGTCCCTTTGTTAATCCAGGGAGAAATCATGATAGTCGGCACACGGACGCCCAATCTGTCGAATTTGAAGTAATAGGGCTCCGGGCCAACGATATCATCAGGAGAGGGAACATTCCTCACAGGCGTGGGGACATGATCGTAGAAACCCCCATGCTCATCGTATGTAATAATGAACAACATCTCGTTCCACTGAGGACTCGATCTTAGAATCTCGTACACTTCTTTCACAAACTTCTGCCCTTCAGCAACATCATGGGACGGATGGTCATCGTTTCCAGGCAAAATCTTGAGATCAAAGTAACGTTGCTCGATAACCACATAATTCGGCAGCTTCCCTTTCTTGGCATGGGATTTGAAGTGGAGATCGTACTGGTGAAACTTGACGATATACTTGAGCTTTCTGAGGTTTCTGTAGAACAGAGTGCTGGGAGGAAACTGATAGTAAATACCGAAGTCGAGTCCGGATTCGGCTATGGATTCGAAGATGGTCTTTTGCGGATATCCTTCGATGAGCTTCTTGGAATTGTTGCTGGTGGCTCCATGGGAAGTCGCAGAATGAACGTAAAGTCTGTTGGGTTGTGTCGAGGCCGGGACAGAAGCAAACCACCTATCAAAGAGTGCGAATTCGCTTACAAGAGCTTCGTAAACAGGGAGCGCTTGAGGTCTGAATCCATTCATGACGGTGTGAGACATGTTCTTCTTAATACTTTCGGCCTGTTGGGCGAATCCGTTCATGGGAGGAGGATCTGCAGAGGTATCGGTGGAATTTCCAAAGACCTGCATTCTAATGGCGCTATATGAATGACCAGGATCTGGATCGACATATTCGGCTTTGTTTTGGAAAAACACTTTAGCAGAGTTGGGATCTGCTGTGGAGATGGGGTTCCATTCCTCCCCTGTTACACCGTTTATCTCTGGATTCAGCTGCTTCATCCATCCCAGCATGTGGTCGAACGATCGATTCTCCTGGACAAGGATCACAACTGTTTTTATGGGTCCAGGTATTGCCATCTTCCACGCTCTAGCTGCAATCTACAAGAACTATATCTGAATCAGATACTGCAGCTTTCAGTATGAACCCTAACAATGCTAATCTTGCTTCTCTGAGAAAACAAATCTGCAT
>JZKD02S1252469.1:713467-737164 GCA_000966675.3 Picea glauca
CTCCCTAGATCCACCTAGATCTAGAACAAAACACACCAGAACATGACGCTTTCCTTAAGTTTTAAATATTGAATTTACTAACTAAAGAGGGATAGGTGACATACCGTTTAAATTTTTCTTGCTCTCTTCATCGCCATCCTAGCTCCATTCCAATGCTCATACAATGATGAACCTACAAAATAACGCAACCAACCAAAGTGATAGTAATAGCATAAACTCAATATAAACCTATGTACGTGATCAAGGAATCATACAATAAAACACAACAAGATTTATAGGAAAGAATCATATTATTGTATCATATTAAATACGAAAGAGAGATTACAACCATGGCCTTGATGTCGTAAGGTCCCTTCCAACTGTCCTTCATTCCCCACACACTTCCACTCCAAGAATTCTGAGAGCATAGATCTGATAATATTCACAATATATCTTGACAAAATGGCTCATCTAGCCAAGATAACAATCTCCAAAGCTCAATCCAATCCAAGCTAATCCCAAAAGCTCCAAAGCTCCAAAGATAAAGCTAATATCATCCAAGCCAACTTTCTCCATGAGAGCTCCTCTCCTTTTATAAGTTGAAGAGGATAAGGTGAGGAGGTTAGGATGATCCCACCAAATCATGAAAGCGAGTAAGATCCAAACCATTCAGATGGCACCTCACCATGAAAGTTTCTCCTTCTAGAAGCATCGAGAAGATGCTCAATTTTCCCACGTATGATCATTCTCGCACCTTTCTTATAGAGCAACCTACAAACCTCTCACAACCTAGCTATGGTGCATCCTGTGAGAGTTAGGCATTATTGCACCCTAGGCATAGTGCAGTATGTGAAAAGAATCTTTAATAGGGTTTTTACAAAGGAGAATGCAACTTCTTTTATCAGGAAAAGTTCTTCTCCCTTCTTTCTTCAGGAACTCAGGCCACTGACCCCTCTGAAGGCAACATATAGTTTTACATTATTAACGGTCATAGGGATGACAAAAATAATGTGTAACATGCAGAGTGCTCTAAAGCATCTAATGGTGCATTTTTCTTCTTGTTGAGTTGTCCACGATCCTTCTTTCTTGCTGATTTGTCATCCTCGATCTTCTCGTCCAACGATTTTCTTTCTCGGACTTCGCTCTACCTTTTCTGCTCTTTTCTCACTTCGACCCAGTAACAGTCACCATGTCTTCTGTGCAGTTCACATTTTTCCTTTTCTTCCTTGTTCTTTGCTTATTTCCATAACCAAGGGCCAATAGGCCCCCAACACTCACCTATGACTCATCCCGAGGCACTTCAGATCTGAACTTTCTGTTTTACTTTGAATTTAGGCTGCGCAGTGCAAATTTTTCTTTCTTCTCTATGCCTCCTTTCCTTCCTTAGGCAGACTGTCTTTTTTGTGTTTGGTACCTAGTTTCAACTGCATCTAGTACCTAGACCCTTTTCCTTATGCTTTTACTTAGAGCTGCAAGGCAACTTGTTGTCATAGTACAACTTCAGTCGGCTCCCATTCACTAATCCTTCCTTCCATTCTCCCGTTAAAGTCTTCAACTGTGAAACTCCTCCTTCTGTAACATAAGAGACCTCATATGGCTCGAGCCAATGCGTTCTGAAATTCCCAGGATGCTTGATGAACTTATTGTCATATATTAGTACTAGATCACCTTGTCTAAAATCCTTCTTCTTGATGTGCCTGTCATGGTAGGCCTTCTCTCTTTCCTTCTGTACCTACTGATGAAATCCTGCAACACATCTGTCTTCCTCCAATTCGACCAACTATGCAAGCCTTTCTTGAACAACGCTAGTTTCATCCATATCTGTAAAGGAAAAAATTCTTAATCTTGGTACCAGGAATTCCATTGGGACAATGTCTTCGAGACCATATACCAACTTAAAAGGGGTCTGCATTGTTAGCTTATTGCAAGTGGTTCTATAGGACCATATTAATACTGGTACTCTTAAATTCTGGTCATCCCTGTTTACACTGCAAATCTTCATCAGCGCTGTCTCCAAGATCTTGTTGAATGATTCCACTGTCCCAATTTCTTATGGATAGTAAGGCATGCTCTTCTAATGATGGACTGCAAATTCCTCGGCCAGGGCTTCAATTGTTTTATTTATGAAATTTTTGCCTTGATCACTCATAAGGATCTTTGGGCATCCAAACCTGGTTATGATGTCATCAAATATGAAGCCTGTAGCTGTAGTTGCACTACAGTCCTTAATTTCTCTTGCTTCGGCCCATCTGGTCAAGTACTTTGTTGCTGTAATTATGTACCTTGCTCCTCTGCACTTTCCTGGTGGGTTTATAGGTTCTATGAAGTCAATGGCCCATTTCTCAAATTCTTGTAGGGTCAGTTGTGGTGCTAATGGAATTTCGTCTCTTCTGGATGGTTTCCCAACTCTTTGGCATACATCACAAGCTCTAGAATACTCTTTAGCATCCCTGCGTAAGGTAGGCCACCAAAGGCCAACTCTAATAACCTTCTGTGTAGTTTCTTTTCTTGCGTAATGTCCTCTTGCAATGCCTTCATGAGATTCTGCGAGGATCAACGGTCACTCTGCCTCCATAACACATCTTTTCAATATCTCATCAGGTCCCATCTTATATAGCTGTCCAACTATTATTGAAAATTATGTAGTGCACACTACTAGCTGTTTCTTCTGAGGAATTGTGTGCTCACTAGATTTCATTCTTGTTGACAAGAACTGGACTATCTCTATGAAGTGATCCTCAATATTTCTAATGGCCAATAGATATGCATACTACAGTGCATCCTCCAAGCTACTGAGCTCTTCTCCATGTTCCAACCTTGATAAGTGGTCATGACCTTTGTTCATTCTTCCTATCTTAACCACAATCTCAAAATCATATTCCTGAAATAGCAGAAGCGATATGCATATTCTCCCCCCAAACATTATCTTGTTGACTAGGTATTTCAGTGCAGAGTGATCAATAAACATTTTAAAGTGTCCTCCCAACAAGTAGTGGCAAAATTTCTGCAGCGCATACACCATGGATAACCCTTCTCGCTCAGTGGTGGTGTAATTGATCTCAGCAGTTGATAGCTTCCTACTAGAAAAGGATAAAAGATGGTCAATATCTCCTTTGCTAGGTTGTGCTAACACTGCTCCTAAGGAAATAGAAGACGCATCGACATGCACATGAAAATCCTTGCTCCAATTTGGAAAACCAGAATAGGCGCAATAACCATTTTCTGTTTCAGTGTGTCGAAGCTCTACTGGCACTCTTTTGTCCAACTAAACTAACAGTCTTTCTTCAAAATATTCTCCATGGGTACTGTAATATGGGCATAAGCTTTAATAAACTTCATGTAATACCCAGTATGTCCCAGTGCAGTGGGCAGTTGTTTGACTGAAGTAGGAGGGGGTAGATTATTTATAATGGCAATTTTAGATGGATCGACCAACAATCCCTGCTTGCATACAATATGAACTAACATCACTCCAAATGGTGAGAAGAAGATGAATTTCTTTAGATTTAGGGAAATTTGACACTGCTTGCATTTATCCAACACTATCCTTAGACAATCAATATGATTTTAAAATAAACTAAAAACAGTTCAATCATCAAAATATGCTTCTAGAAAGTTATGCAAAAACTCCTTGAATGCTTCGACCAACACCCTGGAGAAGATGGATGGGGCATTCTTCAATCCAAATGGAATTACTGTATACTGATAGGACCCCCATTCTATTGCAAATGTGGTCTTATGGAGATCTTCCTTGGAAATTTGGATCTGATGGGATCTTGAAAAATCTATCTGGAAAAGAATATACTTCCTGGCCTCCCACATTATCTAACACTTCATCAGTGAATGGCGTAGGGAAGGGGTCATGTAAATAGGCATCATTCAACTTCCTGAGATCTACACAGATCCTGATCTCTACTATCTTCTTGTCTTGTACCACCATATGGCTAATCCACTCTGACTCTTCCGCAAGTTCTATAATCCTATCTTCCATCATTATGTCGAGATCAATCTTTACTTTCTCTTTGTATTTAGGTTTCAATTTGTAGGGTATCTGTTTGACTAGTCTTGCATCTGGTTTCAAAGGGATCCTCATCTCTCCCATAGGTCCTTTAATGCCGTTAATATCAATGAACCTGGTCAGAAACAATTCCTGATATTCATGTAGTAACTTTGTAATATTGTCAATGGTAGCAGCATCCCAATAATCTCCGACATTTGCAAGCTTCGGTGTCTCCTCGGTTCCAATATTGACTTTTTTAATCTTGATGGGTTGTCCAATGAATGGTAACTCAACTTTTGGTCCTTCCACATATCTTTGGCCTTATGTTTCTGCGATGTTCACCTTCCTCGGATCATCATCTTCATCAGCATTGATGTTGTAACAACCTTGTAGTTTCTGGAGAGGCGTATTCCATTCATCCTCTTCTTGCTCCAAAGGGAGGCTAGATGCCTCCTCGAATACTTTTTGTCTCACAATATGTAATGCTTGATCTACTAAAGGATATTGACTTTCAAATAAGAAGGTGGCTACAAAATTTTGAGTCATACCTTCCTAGTCTATAGTGATGAGGCACAACTTTTCTTGAAGGTACCAGTTGATAGGTGTCGTGTCCAACATGTTAATAAATTTGTGCACCCACAACTCTCGAGGAATGTTTCTCCAAGATTCTTCGCAACCTTGCACATGGTCCTTTGGGCATATTTGACTTGTTTATCGAACTTTGCAGCCTTCCACTTGTGCTAAGAACCGCGTTGTCATCAAGGTACGACACTGTACCCAGTTTGCAATGTTATTTTTGTGTGTCCCCCACCATCTTTATGGGGTTGCTTTCAGGGCCTCATCCATCGCCAACATTCTTTGTTTCATTGGTACACTTTCTTCAAAGTCCGACAAGAAGGTTTCTAAAGGATTTAGACCATCAAAGGTGGGTAAGTTACTTACTGTTGTGTCGATCCAACAAACTTCTCTGGTTAATCTAACACATCTTCTTGTAGATACTTCGTACATCTTATTCTGCCAGTTGTCCAGTTCTTCTTCTGAGTTTGATGAGCATGCACTGTCACTTCGCCAGCTTAGGTTTCCATTGGCCGTAGGATTAATGTAATATTGTTGTCTAGCTATTAATTTTTATATGTTTTCCAGTTCATATGCGTGGTATTCTTCTCTGATAGGTTCTGTGTATCGCTAACCTTCATCTGGATATAAAGGTGAAATGACCCTAAGGCCATCTCTTTCAAAATTCATACGTATTTTCTTTAAATCAACCACAGTGGAGTTATTGAAAGCCCAGTCAATTCCTAACAGTGCAGGGTAAGGACAATTGTCATCAACTATCTCAATTGCCTCAAAATCTACAAATGTTCTTACTCCGTCGATGTCCACAGGGACATGTTCGAATCGTCCAAAGGGGTTGACAACTTGTTGATTAGCCATCCTGAGCCTGATAGGGGAACATATCAACTTCGGTTTTCCCATCATTGCCCAAGTTTTCTTCGTCACGACATTGACCTCTAACTGTAAGTCAAGGACTACATAGTCTATATCATATTCACCTATTTGAGCATTCAAGTGTAATTCCTTATTTGTCCTTCTCTTCTTAGTGATTTGGTGTATGTCCTTATTCAGTAAGGGGTCTATCTTTTCTAGTTCATACTATCTGGTTAAACTTTGTAGCTCTTGTACAATTCTCTCATCCTAAATCAACTTAATACAAGTATATAAAAAATCCATGATCTTGCTTACCTATTTTCCTTCTATCGACGAGGAAGACTAATCAAATGCATGAGGCATTCCATATTCCCTTACTTTTGGCCATGTCTTTGATGAAGAGCCTTGATCTTATTTGAACTCTTTTCTCGCCTCCTCAAATATTTGTCTTTCTTTCTTTGCATCAAAGGTTTGGGTCTTCTCTATAGCTTTCCTAATTCCTAAGTCTTTTGTAGTCTCTCCTTGGATCAGTCAGTCTTCTCCTGTAACATCGAATCCTGTAGTGATAACAAGGACTCTGGGGTCTTCTCCATGAGGTTCATCGTATATCAGTTGTACTTGCAGGTTCTTCTGAGGTCCTCGTCTATCCTAAAGCTTAGACAACAATGCTGAACATTCCTCGATAACATGCTCAAAGGAGTTACAATAGCTGCAAGTGGTACAAGGGTTTTGACAGTCCCTTGCTAGGTGTCCTGGTTGTTTGCAACTATAACATATTATCTATCCTCAACTTCAACCCATACCTCCTCCTCATCCTCTTCCTCTGAATCCACCGCAAGGATTGAAGTTTCCTCTCCCAGGGGAGTTATACTGCGTAGTTTTTCCTTCTTGCTGTAGTTCGACTTGAATTTTTTATACGTCTCTTGACCTTTCATGCATGAGATCATAATCCCTACAATATCTATCATCATGTTCCACAGACTTACATAACGTGTAATACAAGTTTGTAGGAGTATGAACGTACTTTTGCATGTAATAGCACTCACCAGGGCGATGTCTATTTTGGCATACCTCACACTAGGGTAAGGTGACTTGCTTCAAAGGGATCAGAGCTCCAGAGGCCAAGTATTCATTAAGTAGGGGACAATGTTCCTTGTTAGGGCCTTCTGATCTTCATTTGACACACTAGATGTATTCTCTTTTATCGTTTCCCTTATATTTTTTCATATCTTTGATCTACAGAGACAAACTAGTTAACTAACTCAAGATTTGACTCAACCCAAGCTAGATTCTCCCATAGGGGTTGATTATAGCTTCATGGCGATATCCAGTGCCTCAACCCGTGAAGCAATATTCTGTTGCATTAGATGAACTCTGATGTGTGGTAAGAGAGAAATGATGAACCATTCTTTGTTCTGTTCATCTGGGATCTGAAAAGTCAATCATCCTGTTAAATTCTTGAATCTTTGATCGAATTCCCAAACGGGTTTGACTACCTTCTGCTTGATCTCTTTCATCTCTGTAATACATTGTGGTTCCGATTTGGGTTTCTTGAACTCTGCAATCAATACATTCTTGATCTCATTCAACGGCTTAGGCTGTGCAAGTCCTTGGACAAGCTTCATGTACCAGCTCAGTGCGCGGTCCCTTAGGGTAGTGCTAAATTGGGTTCTTTTAACAGCCTCGTCGGTGACATTCTTAATATTCCATACAAATTCACATAGGAACCAGCGTTGATCAGGGTCTTCAGACCCATCTCCCCTAAAGATAGGGAGTCTCATCTCATCTTCCATAGAGCTGCCTAGATTTCCTGTCTGAGTATATGCTGAACTGCTAGTAATAGTACTCTGGGGACTCTGGTGACTTTGACTATTCTAATTTCTTAGTGTTGTTGAATCAACATGAGGGACAATAGTACTAACCTCAATGGTTTGCGTAGTTCTTTAAGTCTCTGGCTTGTCCTAATGAATCTCTTCAGCTTTCCCTTCCTCTGTCCCATCGGGTTCTGAATGCTCCTCGTCTGTCATATCTGCCTCTTCTCCACTATAGAATCCCTCGTCCTCGTAGTTTTGCTTGAATAAGTTCACAAGATGAAATTCTCTGAACGCTTTTCCACTGCACGCATGCCTAGCCTCTATGTCGCAGTCACTGTTCGAATTTCTGAACAATAGATTTTTCAAATCCGACCAATCTATTGCATCTTCAATATGTTCTTCTCATGCAATAGCATCTTGATTCTCAGCTTCAGAAAATGTAAACATTTTCCTCTGGGTCCCTTGAAGAAATATCTCTTGGCTTGGCTATATGACTCTACTCTGTCAACAACAAAATCAGTGATGTACCCTCCAATGGTGCTATCAAACTAGTGATCTACTGCTCTTGATACGACATTGTCAACTCTCTTTACCTTCTTGATCAGCGCCGACATCCAAAACATAGGAGGTCTAAATCTAATCTCAAACTGGGTATATGCTAACCTAGCTAACCACTTATATAACTCCTGATGGATTCCTCCCAAGAAAATCTCATGTATATTAGTAAACATATATCTCTCCAACCAATCCTCTATACTAAGATTAGGGTTCTTGTTTTGGGCTTTAGCGAAGTCATTTTCTTGATCCTCTATCCACTTCTGAATCTCTATCTTTGATGGGAACCACCTTGACATTCCCTCAAGAAGATTCTTTTCTCAGAAACATAACCATTTGTTGGCACAGGGGTAGACCCAGGGTTCAACTCGAAGAGCACACCAACAAGCCCTAACTACTGGTACTTTCGTCTACACCTACAAAGCAGATGCAGTCTCACCTGAAGTAGCTATGGGGGGGTTGTAGGACAAATATGTATACAACGAAGGGAACAATCAAGTGGATCCAACACTAGAACAATACAGCATGCATATATCACTTATCATCTTAGATCTATTCCACACATCTTATTATATCTACCACAGTAATGAAATAACAGTGTATCAAATGACAAGAATAGAGCATCAATCACACATAACACAAAATATACGTGGTTCACCCTCTCTCTAGGGCTACGTCCACATAAATGTTCTTTATAATGTATTAAGATGAAGCATACAGTTCTTGTTTGCGCTCTTAGCTAGTAGATCTTCTTTCTTCTTCTCTATATCTCTCCCCTTCCTGCGCACCTAGATGCAGGACTGATCTTCGCACCCAGTTGAAGATATTACAATACATAAGGCTCTCTTACTCAACACTTCTCTCTCACTCGATATTACTCACTCAATCACACAATAACAATAGTAGAAACAACGACAACTACTAGATCGAGAATGAACCCTCTTTCCCTCATGTAGGTTCTTATTTATACATTACAATCACTCACAAACATCCTTAGGCCGAAACCTAGGTGTCAAAACCATATATACCAAAACCCTAGGTGTCTAAAACCCTAGGTCAACTTGACCCACGTTTTCAGGGCTTCGCCAACCTGACTTTCCTTCCTTCTCGAGTGGTGCTCCAAAGCATATAATGGTGGCTTTTTCTTCTTGTTGAGTTTTCCACTATCCTTATTTCTTTCTGATCCGTCATCCTCAATATCCTCATCCAACGAGTTTCTTTCTTAGACTTCTCTCCTTCTTTTCTTCTCTTTGCTCACTTCAACCCAGTAACAATCACTGTGTCTTCTGCGCAATTCACATTTTTCCTTCTCTTCCTTGTTCTTCGCTTATTTCCATAACCAAGGGCCAACATATCTTCAACAACCACGTGATAACATATTCATTCAAGATATTTTTATAGATCCAAGACTTGTACACTACCAACCCACAAATATTCACACTTTGCTCTTCTACAACCCGCGGATTTCTAGGCCTTTCTCTTCAACGACCCATGGATGTCTGTGTCTTGCTCCACTATAATATTCCAATTATAAAATAGTATTAAAAACATAAATAATTAGATATAAATGACATATGAACAACAATATAACTAGAACAACACCACAATAAGACCAAAATGATACCAAAATAATACTAGAAAGAGCACTTTGATTACTGAGAGCAATGTTTACTTGCCTCTTCGAGGGGGAAACCTACAGTAGAGAAGAGATATATTACAATAATATCTAAGACAAAATTTCTCATACCCTCGACTCCTATTTATAATAAATATGTTTATCAAAGAACCATCTAGAGGAATATCCTTCTAGAAGTGGAAGCTTCTATTAGGTCTTCTTACATTGGACTTATTATTCCTTATTTCTAGGTCTTATTAATATTGACCTTTGTTACATGGAAATATATTATTCTACCTATGTGAGGGGTTAGGTTCCTAACATTTCCTCCCCCTTAAAAAAATCCTTGTTCTCAAGGCTTGAGATGGGAAAATTGCTACAGAATGGTAGATGGTTCCCAAGTGGCATTTGTTGGAGTTGTATCTTTCCACTAGAATAACACTTCCTTGATGGTTTGCTAATGCAGACGACGCTCACGCTGGTCCAAAAATTCTTATGGCTGTAGCCAAATGGAGCCTTCTTCTTCCAACTCGGGAAGGTTGGTTTGAGTTTGGCACTTAGTTCCAATCACCCTCTTTAACTAGGAAATATGAAAAACATGATGGAGCTTAGAATGACTCGGAAAAGATAAATTATAGGCCACTTGTCCCACATGCTTGAGAACAGTATAAGGACCATAAAATTTGGGTGCTAGTTTCTGACAATGGTCAAACTTGAGGGAATTTTTATTGTAAGGTTGCAGTCAAAGAAACACATGATCCCCTTCTGCAAATTGACATTTAGAGCGACCTTGATCTGCTTTTTGCTTCATGCCATTATGGGTCATGAGAAAATTATCTTTGAGGGTATGGAGAATAGCCTCTCGAACTGTAAGTGTTTGGTCAACCACATGGACCTTTGATACTCCTGGAAAATATGAGAGAACCGAACGTGGATTTTTTCCATATACCGCTTCAAAAGGAATCGTGCAGGTAGCTGTATGGTAAGAAGTGTTGTACCACCATTCAACTTGTGGTAACCATTGAGCCCACTGATTTTTCCTTTCCGATGCAAAACACCTCAAATATGGTTCCAAACAATTGTTGACAACTTCAGTTTGACCATCATTCTAGGGATGATAAGATGTGCTGAGATGTAATTGGGTTCCTTGTAGCTTGAACAATTCTTGCCAAAAATTGTGCGTGAAAGTTGGGTTGTGATCAGAAACAATAGAATGCATCATTTTATAAATCTTGAAGACCTGATCCATGAAAAGTTGAACCACAATGGATGTTGTAAATGGGTGTTGAAGAGCACATAAATGAGCATACTTTTAAAGATGATCAATTACCACCATTATTACTGATTTATTGCCCGATTTAGGTACCTACAATAAAATCCATAGAGATATCCCACCAAATAGCAAGTGGAATTGGAAGTGATTTTAGTGTGTGAGGAGATTTGACTGTTTCTCCCTTATTGTGTTGACACACATCACATTCAGCCACAAAAGCATGAACGTCTTGTTTCATACCATCCCATAAAAAATAACATTTGAACCGGTCATAGGTTCTGGTAAACCTGGAGTGCCCAGCTGTGGGTGTAGCATGAAGCTCAAAAAGTACTGTGGATTTAAGTTTTGAGTGTTTACTTAAATACAAACGACCTTTGTATCAAAGCTCATAATTGAGCCAAGAGTACCTTGGGGAAATTGGAGAATTGGATTGCAATTGTTGTATCAGATGTGAACTTTTGGGATCATGTAGCCATTCCTGGTGAAAATCTTGGAGCCAATATGGTACAATGAAGGAGATAAAAAAAGGGACCCTTCATCTTCATATTTTCTGGAAAGTGCATCAGCAACCACATTGTCTTTGTGTTTATTGTAAATTATCTCATAATCATATCCAAATATCTTAGTCACCCATTTTTGTTTCTCTGTGGAGGAAAGGCGTTGTTCCAGAAAATACTTGAGGCTTTGATGACCCGTCTTAATTTGGAAGCATTTCCCCAATAGATAAGGGTGCCAAAGATCCACAACATGCAAAATAGACAACATTTCCTTTTCATAGACTGATTTGCCCAAATTTTGCTCAGACCGTTGTTTGCTGGTAAGGGCCAAAGGAGGAACCTCTTGCATAAGGACAACACCAATTCCTTTCCCAGAAGCATCACATTCTAGGACAAAGGTCTTTGTGAAATCAGGAAGGGTCGGGACTGGAGTGGTGCACATGGCCATCTTCAACGTTTTAAAATCCTGAGAAGTTGCTGGAGTCCAAGTGAAATAATTCTTTTTAATGAGTGCAGTGAGAGGTGCCGCAATATTTCCATAATTCTTAACAAACTTGCAATAATAACCTGTTAAATCCATAAATCCACGCAAGATTTTGAGAGTCTTTGGTTGAGGCCAATCTTGCATAGCTTCAATCTTTTTAGGATCGACCCTGACGTTGACCTTGCCAATAAGATTACCCAAGTACTCGACTTCCGAGGTACCAAAAGCACATTTATATTGTTTGAGGAAAAGTTGGTGCTAAGAGAACAGATGGAGAACTCGATCCACATGAGTAAGATGGGTTGTCTAGGTTTTACTATAGATGAGGATACCATCAAAGAAAACTAAGACAAAATGATGGAGAAAGGGATGGAAGACATGATTCATGAGGCTTTGGAAAGTGGAGGGAGCAGTACACAAGCCAGAGGGAATGACCAAAAACTTATAGTGGCCCTCATGATTTCTAAATGAAGTCGTAGGAATGTCTTCCTCTTTCATACGGATTTGGTGGTAGCCAGAATGAAGATCAAGTTTAGTAAAGAACTGGGCGCCACTCAATTCATCCAAGAGGTCATCAATGAAAGGAATGGGAAATTTGTCTTTAATGGTGAGTTTCTTGAGGGTGAAGAAGTTAGGACACATGCACCAATAACCTTATTTCTTAAGTACCATGACCATAGGAGAAGAGTAGGGGCTCATACTAGGTCGGATAACACTTGCGTTGAGAAGTTCTTAAACAATTTTCTCAATTTAATTTTTTTGGGAAAAGGGTTGATGATAGGGATGAATATTGGGAGTAAGGATTCCTAGGACAAGGGGAATAGAATTATCATGAAAATCAATGGAATGAGGGAGTCCCTGGGGAGTGGAAAAAACCACTTGATGTTTAGAGAGGATGAATTGGATGTCCTGTGACTCAAAGGGTGTCTTAGTTTCTTGTATGGCATGGAGTTGGGAAGTAATGCCAGAATGACTTTTTTTTAGCATCTTTTCCATGCAATGGGAACTGATGATCTCCAGGGAACTAACGGTGATGCCTTGGAACTTATATTTTTGGCCCTCCTGGTCGAATTGCATGGTTAATTCCTTAAAATCCATTAGAATGGGACCCAAGTCCTTACCCATTCTACACCCAACACAATGTCACAATCTCCCATGTCGATAGAAAACATATGGGATTTCAGGTGGTATTCACCAATTTGGATATGCACATTTTTACAACGCCCTCCACATTTCATGGACCCACCATTGGAAATCATGATTTGAAAATTATTGATTGCACGGATATAGTAATTAGTTTCTTCGTAAATGCGGTGATGAATAATATGGGTGCTTCCACTATCAACAAGAATGATGACCTTCCTATGCTTGATGTAATCAATTAGCTTGAGGGTTCGGGGAGCAGAGAAGCCAGTGAGATCATTTAGGGAAATGATTGGTTCTACTTCGGAAGGGTTTGAGGGAGGGGTTATGTTAGTGGGTTCATGTGACACGGACCTAAGGGGAGCCTCAACATCCTTTTCTGAAACATCCTCCGATATGGGCATAAAAATATTTTGTTCCTTACACTTGTGTCCCAAAAAATATTTGTCATCACAATTATAACAAAGGTTTTGAGTTGGCGTTCAACCATTTCGGCCCTGGTCAATTTTTGGATCTTTAGTGGAGTATAAGGAGGAGTGGGAGTTATTGGTTTAGTGTGAGGAATAAAGGAGGGTTTTTGGTTTTGAGAAGAGACAACCTGTTTTGCTTCCTTATCTCTTTTAGTAGCGTCCACCCAACTCTGAGGCTGAGCAATGAGGACATGGGCACAAATGTCATCCTTGAGGCCACTGATAAAATATTCTTGAAAAAAAACATCAAACATGCCCTCTATAAAAAACTCTAGTCCCTCAAAAGAAACTATAAAGTCTTCCACTGTGCTAGATTGTTTCAACTTTGTCAAACGACCCGAATGGTTGTTGTTAGTGTCAAATCATTCATAAAGCTCTGCCACAAAGTGTGTCCAAGCCAGATACCCTTGGCGGGCAATTTTTCTCCATTCCCACCATTGCCAACTTTCTTGATCTATATGGAGAACACCATACTGAAGTTTGGACAACTCATCTGTAACGCCATACAAAGAGAAATAATGTTCCATTTGAGTTACCCACCCAGTGGGATCTGAGCCATCAAAGTTAGTCACAGCCACATGCAAAAGGTGAAGGTCACACTGAAAGTGACAGGGATGAAAATTATGGGAATAAGAGGAAGTTTCACCTTTGGTATGGAAAGGTGGGTCAGATAAGGGAATATCTGCAGGGATATGTAGCTTGGCGCAGATCATCGTAGTGATAGATTCAAGTTGGGTAGTGATGTCTTGTTTGAGGCCTTGTTTAAGTTCCTCAATTGAGGCAATGATGGAGGAATGCATGTTTTTATTGATGGTGGCAATATTGGCACTGATATTTCTCACTTCTTGATGTGTTTCTATGAAATTAGAGTGCAAGGTATTGAAGTGAGCTTCCAAGTCTTGTCTACGGGTATGGGCCATGATGATGAGGTAACACGAAAAGGGGCGGGTGGGACCACACAAAAAATGGGTTATGGGTGAAGTGTATCACAATGAATAGGGTGACGAGTTGAATCCAATGGGGTAAATCCCAAATAAGGGTGTTGGAAGGGGGTAAATATTCTCAGAGATAAGCCACCACCATTCTAGCAAGCTTGTTTTCAGTCTACATTTTACAGTTTCAACATATTTACTTATTGAATATAAGTTCTTTTTACTGTATCTCTATTATTGTTTCTTGTGTTTATATGTTAAGAATAATAATAATTGTATTCATTTCATTCTGCTCGTAAAATCCAGATCAATGGTATTAGAGCGGTCTGATCCTTGTCATTCTTAATGCATGTCCCCGACGAGGTCAGGGTATAAAGAGTTGGGTCATGAGCTTGTTTCTCTTGAGGACAAAATCTCTCTCATGTCTAAGAGACCTCTCATGGCGGGAGAACAAAAAGATGATGGGATAGGAGATCCTTTAAAAGTTTTTCTATGGAAGCACTCACGAAATAGAGGAACGAGATGATGGATAGTTTTGTGCAAATCCATCGGTGGCTACCAACATGCGACGCATCTTCCTCGAGTGGAGGTGCCACCCCTTTCAAGGTACAAATGAGCTTTGATATTCCTATATTTGAAGGTCAGATAGACACATGTTTTGTATAAAAATGATTGAATATGCTAGAAGGGTATTTTTTTGTCCATAACTTTTTAAATAGAGAAAATATTACTTTTGCGATCCTTAAAGTCATTCCCCGTGTCAAAGATTGGTGGGATACTTTTTGTGAGAAAAAGGAAACAGAGGAACCCTAATTATTTGTAGTCGCAGTCACCTAGGAGAACTTCAGGGATTGCATTAAGGAACAATACCACCCTTTCGGAAGTTACGATGACATGTACACAAAATGGACCACACCATGGAAGGAAAGAGACCAAGCAGTGCAAGAGTTCACAAATATCTTCCATACCTTGTGCACCAAGTTGGGTATCAAATATTCTGAGTGAAATATGGTGCTCAATTATCGTGGTGGTATGCATAGATACATCTAGTCCAAAATGGATTTTTTGGACATCTCATCCTTGGGCACGACCTATAGATATTCTCTCAAAATCAAGTAGAAGATTAAAAAAAATATGCAACAATTTGGGCGTAGGAAATCCTCAGAAAAAAAGTAGGGAAAGGGCATCCCCAACCCCTAGAACAAAGGACAAAACAAATGTGGACAACCTCAGGATAACCAGTCTAAGCCGTAAGAAAATAAGGACACAGAAATGATGAAGAAAGATACAGGGAAGTGGTGTGACTTCCATAAGATCCCATAGAATAACATTGTTGATTGCTTGTCAAAACAATCGCTAGTGGCTGAGGTGAAAGCCTCTGAATCAGATGTGGCTTTTGATTCTGATTCAGAACCAGAAAGGGGAAGAAGTATCATTAGTGTGGAACCTAGTGCCACCATTGCTACCACCAATATCCAATTCAATGAACCAGGAGAACCTCATCTCAACATAGGTCATTAAGTGGCTAGCCCTGTCAACAACGTCGCATGTGCAACCCTACACCATTGGATGGCTTGACCAAGGAAGAAACCTCCACGTCAACCAATAGTGTCGCATGTCATGTGACATCAAGCCCTTAAAAGATGAGGTATTGTGTGATGTTTCTCCTCTTGAAGTTTGTGATATTCATTTGGGCCAACCTTATTTATGGAAATGTCATGGTGTATATGAGCCTAGGCCTCATAGTGTTATTATTAATTTGGACAATAAATTGTACAGGATACCTGAGGAAGTCCCACATAGTTCTATTTCCTTGATCTCTACCAAGTAATGCAGGAAGCTAATCTCTTAGACCGAGAAGTTTCTGTTCTTTTTTATTCACTCTCAAAGTGAGTGAAAGATTGTAGCCACATCTAGGGCCTCCATGGTCGACCTATCCACACAACAGAAGAAAGTGGATAAGGTCATGGAAGAATACAAAGATATATTCTCCTCACCTACCGGGGTACCTCTACACTGTTAGGTCAAGCATCCCATCGATCTAACCCTTGGCACATCGTTACCCAATGGGCCAGTATACCACTGTTCTCTATTAGAGAATGAGGAGATCAAGTGACAAATCCAAGAAATTCTCCACAAGGGGCACATCCATGCCAATTCATTTTCTTGTGGGAGCCCAATCGTGCTGGTGCATAATAAAGATGGGACCTGGCGACTCTGCATTGATTATCTAGCCCTAAATAAAATCACATTGAGGAACCAATACCCGATTCCATGAATCGAAGACCTCCTTGATTAGGTCAAGGGGGGAAAATGCTTTAGTAAGATCGATCTGAAGTCTGGATACCACCAGATCCCAATAGAGAAGAAATATGTATGGAAGACTGCCTTCAAGTCCAAAGAAGGTATATTTGAATGGATAGTCATGCCCTTTGGTTTGAAAAATGCACCAACAAATTTCATGAGGATGATGGATGATAACCTACAACCTTTCACCAATAATGTTTTAGTGGTGTATCTGGATGACATCCTCATATGCAACAATACTTGGGAGAAACACTTGCAACATATTCAACAGGTTCTTGACACTCTACATCCAACTTGGAAAAATGCTCCTTTGGCATGGACAGGGTCCAGTACCTAGGCTATATCATTGATCAAAATAGTTTGCAGGTGGATCCAACCAAGATCTAGGTTATGCATGAGTGGTGAACCCCAACCACACTCAGTGATATTCAAAGATTCTTAAGCCTTGCCAAATTCTATTGCAGGTTTTTGTTGGGGTTCTCCCTTATTGCATGGTCCCTCAGCCAAGTAACTAGAGGTGGTGGTAAGGAAAGTTTGTGTGGGGCATGTCCCAACAACAGGAATTCGATGATTTTAAGTAGCACTTGTATTCAACCCCAGTACGTTCATTACCAGACCTACAACAACCCTTGTATATTGAGACAGATGCTTCAGATCATGTTGTGGGCATATTTCTCACTCAGCATGGCCACCCCGTGGCCTATCATAGTGAGACACTATATGAATCCAATCATAAGTACCCTACTTATGACAAATAAATGTACTCCAATGTGAAAGCGTACTTCTAGTGAAGGAATTACATTCTTGGGAAGGATAAATTCATCCGTATAGATCATAACCCATTACAGTTCATGTAGACACAAGGAAAATTGTAGACTGTCTGCCATCATAAGTGGTCCACATACTTGCAACAACTCCACCTAAACATCAAGTATAAAACATGAAGTACCAACTGAGTCCCTAATTTCCTTAGCCAACCTCCAATCATGGAACTCACCACGGTTTTATACTCTTGCAACCACGAGACCTTTAGATGGTCCCATCTCTGTGAGATAGATCTTAACTTCACCACCACCTACCAAATGTTGGGCGCAAACTCAATTGTCACTAATTTCCATATTTAGGATGGGGTGTTGTGCCATCTGGGCCATCTTTGCATTCCATAAAGTGAATGATTGAAGTTTATTTGGGAATCCCACTACAGTTGGGTGGAAAGGCACTTTGGTGTGGAAAAGACAGTGACAATGCTACAACAATATTTCTACTAGTCGAAACTTTGATAGGATGTACTCAAGTACATCTAGTCTTGCACTGCCCGTGATATTACCAAACCAACCACTAAGAAACAGGGCATGTAGACCCCTCTTCCTACTCCTGACAAGCCATGGGAATCCATCTCACTGGACTACATGTCAGGCCTCCCATCCACCAATCGGGGAAATGACCGCGCCTTTGTGGTTGTTGATGTTGGGTATGTGTTATATTCTTTGTGCAGGGGTTCAGGGGCAGTGCCCCCGAAATTGTTTTTCACACCGGGACGACATATTTCCGAGACGACATATTACCGAGACAACATATTTCCGGGACGACATATTACCGGGACGACATATTTCTGGGACGACATATTTTCGGGACCACATGATATTTAGGTGGTTTTTTCGGCACATGGTTTTTTGCCGATGGTTTTCTATTTCCGGTTAAGGAATTAGGGTTTTGGACTAATCTAGGTCATTGGGTTAGGGTTTTGGATGCCGCTGGCTCCTATGTGTATATTGTATTGTAAACAATGTAACCCAATGTATGAATATAATATATGTTGGTTTTCCAGGTTTGGGTTTCCAGGTGAAAAATCTCTGTGTAATGTTTGTATTAGACATTGTATCCTTTCTGTTCTTTTCTGAATATCAGTTTGCAATAGATATTCTACAAGGTTAGAATTTACAGTTGATCGCTTTTCCATGAGGAACATCACAATGGAGGACACTTCCAAGCTCTTCTTTGAACGAGTTTGGGTAAATTTTGGAATCCCACAAACCATTGTCTCAGATCAGGACAATTGGTTCCTCAACACATTTTGGTCAAGCCTCTGGTCACTATTGAACACCAAGATCACCAAATCCATTTCCTCCCCCCCCTAGAAAAATGGCCAAACTGAGGTTGTCAATCAAATGATTGTGCATATTTTGTGCATGTACAATTCCAAGCACCCCCGCACATGGGATGAGAGTCCTCCCTATGTTCAGGATGGCTACAAATGGGCCATACATAGCTCAACTGACCACATCCCCTTTCAGGTGGGGTTTGGATTCCAACCATTGGGTCCCATGGATGTTGCACTACCCCTTGCAGCCACCTAGGTCGACTCGTCACCCACTCTAACCGAAGCTGACAAAGCCACCCAGTTCATTGAGAGGATCCAACACATCTCCTAACAGGTTCAATATATTTTACATAAGTCCAATGCCAAGTACAAGCAACACCATGATCAACATCAGGTGCCACATAAGTTTCATGTGGGAGATAAAGTTTGGTTGCACTTTCTAAAAGAATGCCTTATAGGCCCCCATCATAAGTTTCTCTGAATCTGTTATGGACCTTAAAACATCACCAAATATGTGGGAGACAATGATTTTGAGATCAACATTCCCCCTTTCCTTGGCCTGCACCCAATGTTGAACGTGGCTCTCCTTCGGCCATATTTACCACCATTATTGGACACCTCAGAGATAGAAGAAAAATTGACACCAATAGAGCTCAACCCTAACTACATGAAATATGCATCCAATGATCGATTGTGGACACACAGGTCAAGGTTACTCGCTAGAAAATGATCCAACTTTATCGAGTTGTAAAATTTGGGAAACTCCTGCACCAAGGAAAGTGGCTCACCAGGGGTCAAATTCAACAGAAATTTCCTCATCTGATGGGGGAACTCAACGCAATGGATACAATTACTTACTAATGCATAATGATTGATCCATATGGATTTTGGTGGCCTCCCACCTATTCCAATTGGCTCATTTTGGCAATTTTTCAGTTTGGCAGTTTTTTTCTAGTTTTCGGGTCCCGAACTTTTGGGGTCATTTTGTGGCCCTAAACAACGTTTTTAGGGCTCACCATAGCCAAGAAATAAATGGATTTAGATTCTGGAAACAACATGTGTATTCCTCAGATATACCTTTCCAACGAGCTATCGTGCGCCTAAAACAAAGATCTTATGCAAAAGTTACGACCCTGAGAAGTTGATGTACTAACTTACCCCAACAGGGCCCATATGAATTTTGGTGCTTCATCTACTAGGGTTAGGTTTTTGGATGTCTAGGGTTTTTCAATTCATGTTTATTGTAAAAGGGATTGGAGAGCCTCATTGTAACCATCTTCTTGTGAATGAGTGCAACCGCACATCTCTTTTCAGAGATAAGCCGCCACCATTCTAGCAAGCTTGTTTTCAGTCTGCATTTTACAGTTTCAACATATTTCCATATTGAATAGAAGTTATTTCTATTGTATCTATGTTATTTTTCCTTGTGTTTCTATGTTAATAATAATAATAATCTATATGCATTTTGTTCTTCTCATAAAATCCATATCAACTTACCATTCCCTACAATATATCCTAATTATACTAGGGAAGTTTTTCCAAATTCACATCTAGACATTTTAATATACAACTTCTCCTTTCTAAAGAGTTCAAATACTGTCTTGACATGATTTGTATGATGTTCTGATCTTTTACTAAATATCAATATATAATCTAAGTAGACGATAACAAAATCATCTATGTAAGGCCTGAATACATCGTTGATTACCCTCATGAATGTTGCAGGTGCATTGCATAACCCAAAAGACATAACTAACCATTCAAGCAAACCCTTTTTTTTCTTGAAAATAGTTTTCCATATGACACTTTTTGCAATTATGATCTGATGGTAACCACTTCTCAAGTCCAATTTAGTGAAATAAACAACATTCTTTAATTGATCCAGTAAGTCATCAACTATTGGAAGAGGATAACGGTTCTTTACAATAATCTTGTTCAGGGATCAGAAGTCAATACACATCCTCCATGTGCCATATTTCGTTGGAACTAATACAATATGAGAACCACACAGAGAGGATATTGGCTTGATTATTCCTTTATCGAGAAACTCCTGAACTTTCTTCTTAATTTCTGCATTCTCGATCACTGATGACCTATACATTCCAATGTTCGGAAGAGGAGAGTCTCGCTGCAAATATATTTCATGTTCAACCTCCCTCTTAGGAGGAAACGATGTAGGTTTCTTAAATAACTCATCGTAGTTAGATATATTTTGACCAACTCATGTTTATTATATGGATCACAACCTGATAAAGTATCTGTTATATCTTCTTCCTTTTGTTTCACTATCATGAGGACATAATATTTACTTGCACTCACGAGTCTCTTCATTTTCCCTGTGCTCACTAAATAAACATTAGTTTTGATACGATGCGATTTGATAATATACTCAACCTCATTCTTGAAAATATGATAATTATTCTCTTCATGATAGAATATTTACTTCCTTTCAAATATATATGGAATACCCAAGACAATTCCACAAATGTCAAGAGGAACAAAATCTAACTCAACCTCATCATATAAATTAGTTGTAATTTCAAATCCGATCTTACATTGTTTCATTACCTGCAACTTGGCATATTCACACACCCAACCTAATGGATATGGATTTTTATGAGGGGTCAAATTCAAACCCAACTTCTTAACAATTGCTTCAGATATTAAGTTAACTTGAGATCCATTGTCAAATAAAGTATCCACCTTTGTATGCTTGACTATAACTCTGACATGGAAAATCTTGCTTCTCTTATTTTGATCAATATCACTTTCTAATCTATCGGATTGAACTGAAGAATTTGTATTGATAAGAGATATGTGTTTACTTCTTATTTCCATGATATTTGATTCATGTAATGTCCCCCACCTCTTAGAGAGGTGATGAGGAGACTCAGTGGCCTGGGCACCCCCACTAGGTCATAGTCTCACACTGAGTGGGGGAAAGTCAAGAAGTTAAAAGTTATATTTTAAAGTTGACTTAAGAAAGGAAAAGGATAAAGGAGTAAAAGATAACTCAACAGAATAATAGAAGATTAACCCTGGGAGTTAACCTAACTCAACAGAGAATTAGAAGGAAAAGTATAAGTAAGAGGTTGGGGCGCACCTATCACTCATTCTAGTTTTGGATTAACATTTTCTATTTCTCTTGAGCATTCAGTTTGGGGTTTTTTTTGTACAAACCCTTGTGAGAAACTCAGTGGTGAAATATCAACTCACCTTGTTCTGCAGCTTGGTCTCGGGGATGAAAGAATCCTCCACACCATTCTAGTCTCAACCCATCTCCATCTAGTGCTTCAGAAGGTAGCAAGTCGTACTATTCTTGTGTTTCTAGCAAGGGTGCACCATCATCTAGAGGGAGGTTCGATCCAGCTTATCCCGAGGGCTTGGGGCCATTCCGACAGTTGGGTTATGTTTGCAGGGACAGGACCATCAGTTTGAGGGATTTTCTGGAGAGTTATCATCATTCTACATTTGTTTGCAGATTGGGACGTCTTGGAGCCATAGGGGACGTCCTATGATTCAGTAAAACTCAAATCTAGGGAGATCTTCTTGAGATCTGAGTCCGAAACTTCTCCCACGGGATTCTCATAGCCCAATCTATATTATTGGAGAGTTTCAGAGCATTTGGATGTCTCCCTCATCAGGGCCGAACCAACTAGGGTTTCAATCATCTAGTGGGGCACACCACTCAGTGGAGGAATTTAGATCTAAAGGGGTTTGAGAATGGATTTGGGAATTTAGACATCCGGGTTGTCCTTAGATTTTCCCGATCTATCATTTGGCATATTTCTCGGGATGATTGGACACTTTTGGTAGTAGGGCAGAATTATTGAGGGCTTCAACATTCTAGCAGGATGTGGCACTTTCCAGCTTGGAGGTTGAGAATTAGTACGATTTAGATTTGTTTGATTCAGTCTTCATTGTATATCCAGCCTTTGGAGGCTTATTTTGTATTGTCGGGAGCATTTTGTAGCAGCTCATATCTATTGCTTATACAACCATCTGAGGTTTATGCCAGATCAGCCATCTATTGTATTGATTTTACATTGCTCATAATAAAAAGGTCAGATCTTTGCTTGTGCTTCTACATATTGAATATATTGTGATCTCCATGTGTTGATGAATCTTGTATGCACTTAATCACTCAATAAATTAGTAGTAGTTAGTGATTCCAAGAAAGAATTTGGCTTGGAATCATTACAGTGGTATCAGAGCCTCGATCCTCCAAACCTATGGAGAGATCGGTGCATGCAGAAGTACATGGGAATTGTTATGGGTTGAAGGAAGAAAAACAACAGTGAAACAGAGGTAGAAATGGAAGGGTCAAGAGACGACCATGAGCCTCAGGGATTGGCTCTCTTAGTAGTCGAATTTGGTAAGTTCCAATAAAACATGAACTGCACAAAAATCACATTGGTCTGGCAGTTGGATGAGTATCATGAAACCAACAGAAGGGGACAGGCCAGAATCTCTAAAACCTTGAAGAAAGTTGATGAGAATCTATAGAAAATGAACGAGAACCAAACTAGGATAACTGACCTTCTGATGTAAGTAACCCATCGAGGAAAAGATCGTGATACGTATGGGAATAAGGAGGCTGGAGGGTCCAGTGGAACCCATGAGGAAGTCAGATATAACTCGGAGAAAGCATCGGGATCCGAAGGAAGTCTTGGAGGTGGCACGTTCCATGGGCATATGGGTAGCAGGAACAATCATAGGCCATACGTGCCAGTGTTCACAGATGAACCGCTAGGCCAACACTCAAGTAGAAGAGCTAACCCCAGACCATACATGCCCACATTCACAGATGAGAAAGGGCAGCATGAACAAGTTGAAGATTTTGTGGAACAATTAGCCAGGAGTACCAGGGAATACTACAGCTTGGATATGAAAGTTCAAAGACAGATGTCCCTAGACCAGTATTGTCAACTCGGGTTCAAAAACTAGCCTAGGACGAACCACAGGGGCAACTTTGAGTTTGAGTGAAGGGCAGGGAAGATAGAGATTCCATACTTTGATGGTACGACTAAGATGACAACACAAGCATGGGTGCAGAAGCTGGATACTTACCTGTAGCTTAACCCCATGAGAGAGATGGA
>JZKD02S1252469.1:738848-761380 GCA_000966675.3 Picea glauca
ATATCATGCATGCACTAGCCAAATTCAGGCAATATTTGGTAGGTGCAAGGTTTGTGGTCAAATTAGACCATAACAGTCTTAAATATCTATTGGAGCAGAAGGATTTGAATGAAAGGCAACAAAAATGGGTAAGCAAAATACAAGCCTATGACTTTGACATTGAATTCGTCAAAGGGAAGAACATCGCAGTGGCCGATGCATTATCCAGAAGGCCATCCATTTTTTCCATATCCGGTATGTTGTTCGACTGGAAGGAACACTTGATAGTGGAATATGCAAAGGATCAATTCTCTTGTCAACTGTTGGATGAGAAAATATAGGATGACAACTTCAGGGTCATAAATGACCTCATCTATTACAAAGGCCAGATATTTTTAGTTCCTGGATCAACTCTCAAAGCTAAGATCCTGCATGCATGTCATAACTCACCAGTAGTAGGGCATCAGGGCATCAGTAAGACATACATGCAGGTGAGAGAGAGTTTTGCATGGAAATGCCTCAAGGAAGATGTGATGAAGCATGTCAATAATGCACTACATGCCAAGAAAACAAGGATGAGCACACGCACCCTGCAGGTCTGTCGCAACCCCTACCTATTCCATAGCACAAGTGGGAAAGTATATCCATAGATTTCATCACTAGGTTGCCCAGAGCACAGGGGAAATATTGCATTTTCGTGGTGGTAGACAGGTTGACAAAGTTTGCACACTTTTTTCCCATAGCCACAGACTTCAGTGCAGTACAGGTGGCCGAATTAGTTTTCAGAGAGGTGTTCAGACTACACGGCCTGCCCAAAACCATCATCAGTGACAGGGATAGCAGATTCATGAGTACGTTTTGGCAGGAGTTGTTCATATTAGTGGGTACGACATTGACTCCTAGTACTAGCTATCACCCATAGACAGATGGTCAGACTGAGATAGTCAACAAATGGGTGGAAGGTTACCTCAGAAACTACATAGCAGGACAACAGAAAGCATGGGTTAGATGGTTACATTTGGGAGAATATTGATACAACACCACCCAACATATGTCCATTGGCATGTCACCCTTCAAACCTTTATATAGCTACGATCCTTTATCATTTGTGGAGATTGCATTTGGTGACAGCAGGGCTCTGATGGTACAGGATTGGATACAACAGAGCCAAGACATTCTCAGGGAATTGAAGGACCATTTACAAAGGGCACAAAACCAACAAAAGGTCCAAGCAAACAAGCACAGAGTTGATCATACCTTTGAGGTTGGAGATTTAGTCTATTTGAGGTTGAAACCATACATGTAGGCCTCCATCAAAAGAAGCAGAGTGGAGAAACTGTAGCCACGTTTCTTTAGACCTTACAGAATCAACAAGAGGATAGGGGCAGTAGCTTATGAGTTGGAGCTTCCACAGGGTAGCAAAATTCACAACGTCTTCCATGTCTCATGCCTTAAGAAAGCCCTTGATCAACACGTCAAGCCTATTGAGGCATTACCTCCCATGGATGAGGAGGTAAAGCTTGTTTTTATTCCAGAGGAGGTGTTAGAAGTCAGAGAAAAGAGGCTCTGAAACTGAAGCATCAAGGAGTATCTGATCAGGTGGAAGGATTTACCCATTGAGGATGCCACTTGGGAGCAGGAGCATGTGTTTAGAGAAGCAGGTTTGGAATTGCTTGAGGACAAGCAATTTCAAGCAGAGGAGACTATAATGTCCCCCACCTCTTAGAGAGGTGATGAGGAGACTCAGTGGCCTAGGCACCCCCACTAGGTCATAGTCTCACACTGAGGGGGGGAAAAGTCAAGAAGCTAAAAGTTATATTTTTAAGTTGACTTAAGAAAGGAAAAGGATGAAGGAGTAAAAGATAACTCAACAGAAGAATAGAAGATTAACCTTGGGAATTAACCTACTCAATAGAGAATTAGAAGGAAAAGTATAAGTAAGAGGCTAGGGCACACCTATTACTCATTCTGGTTTTGGATTAGCATTTGCTATTACTCTTGAGCATTCAATTTGGGGGTTTTGTTGTACAAACCCTTGTGAGCAAATCAGTGGTGAAATATCCACTCACCTTGTTCCGCAGCTTGGTCTCGAGGATGAAAGACTCCTCCACACCATTCTAGTCTCAGCCCATCTCCATCTAGCACTTCAGAACGTAGCAGGCCGTATTGTTCTTGTGCTTCTAGCAAGGGCGCACCATCATCTAGAGGGAGGTTCGATCTAGATTATCCTGAGGGCCTGGGGCCATTCCGATAGTTGTGTTTTTTTTGCAGGGGTAGGACCATCAGTTTGAGGTATTTTCTGGAGAGTTATCATCATTCTACATTTGTCTGCAGATTGGGATGTCTTGGAGCCATAGGGGACATCCTGTGATTCAGTAAAACTAGGAATCTAGGGAGATCTTCTTGAGATCTGAGTCCGAAACTTCTCCCATGGGATTATCATAGCCCAATCTATATTCTTGGAGAGTTTCAGAGCATTTGGAGGTCTCCTTCATCAGGGCTGAACCATCTAGGGTTTTAGTCATCTAGTGGGGCACACCATTCAGTGGAGGAATTCAGATCTACGGGGTTTGAGAGTGGATTTGGAAATTTGGACATCTGGGTTGTCCTTACAATTGCTCGATCTATCATTTGGAATATTTATTGGGATGATTGGACACTTTTAGTAGTAGGACAAAATTATTGAGGGCTTCAACATTCTAGCAGGACGTGGCACTTTCTAGATTGGAGGTTGAGCATTAGTACGGCTCAGATCTGTTTGATTCAATCTTCATTGTATACCTAGCCTTTGGAGGCTTATTTTGTATTCTCAGGAGCATTTTGTAGCAACTCATATCTATTGCTTGTATGACCATCTGATGTTTATGCCAGATCGGCCATCTATTTTATTGATCTTACATTGCTCATAATAAAAAGGTCAGATCTTTTCTTGTGCTTCTACATCTTGAATATATTGTGATCTCCATGTGTTGATGAATCTTGTATGCACTTAATAACTCAATAAATTAGTAGTAGTTAGTGATTCCAAGAAAGAATTTGGCTTGGGATCATTACAATTCATCTTCTGAATCTGACACTAGATCATGTCGAGCTAATGCAATATTCTTCTACTTTCCTTTATCCCAGAACTTCTTCTATCGTAATTTTGGATGCAACTTCCAACACTTTGATTCCTCATGCCCCCTTTTCTTACAATGAGAACATGTAGGTTTGTATTCAACTTGCTTTACTGTAGCTAACTTCTTACTCTTCCAGTTACCTTTCAGTTTCTTCTCAAACTTCTATGGCTTCTTATCTTCGATCGCATGCTTACCCTTACTAGCTCTAGATGTGTAGCTAGTATTGACACTTCATCAATGTTAGTAGGTTTAAAAATTAAAATAGTGGGACGAAGATATGAGTGCATGCCACCAATATAATTTAAAAGAGTTTCATGAGCATATAACAAAATTCTTAAGGATAATTCCCTTTTTTTGAATTCCTATGTATATGCTAGAATATTTTGGCCTTTACCCTACCTTAGATGCTACCATTCTATCATTTTCTTTTGGATATAACCTAGTGGATATAATTGTTTTCTTATAGCCTTGGTAAATTTATCCCAAGAGGAAATTATGTTACCCTTTTGAACAATATAAACTTGCATCTTACTCTCCCACCATATTGAGGTTGCGCCAATTAGTCGAAGAGAAACTAATTGTATCCTTGTAGCATCATCCACAATCTTTTGAACCCTGCAATATACCTCTATTTTCTTGATCCAATTGTCCGATTTCTTAGCATTCAATTCTCCATCATAGATCAACAATTCAAACTTGACATTCAATTTTAATAAAATCAATTTATGACCATATTTATTAGAGAGCCTCTTTTTATGAGAATAATGTTTATTTCCCTCAGAAGAAGACGATGATGAGGATGATGGTGATGAGAGTTATGAAGGAACACCTTCATTACCTCTTCCTTCCTCTTTGACTGGTTCAACCTTCTCTGATGTTCCTCCCTCCTTGCCTTCTATTGGCCCTCGTACATTTCTTCCACCATGGATTTCATTAAATTAAAATCCTCAAAGAAATAATCTTTGTAGTTTTAAGGACCCAATTTTATCGACGAAGTCATTTCTCTTCGACGAGTAAAACTTCTTGAACCAATATATGGATTGTAAATTGCAAGTTTTCCTTCTCCTCGCTTGGATTTATACCTTGTAAGCACTCACTCACAAACACTTGTAAACTCTTGATCTAATATCGACTTGATCCAAAAAATCCTTATATGATTATTAATATTTAATACACAATAACATCTCTACTTGATCTTTGAAATAAAAAATGATCGCTTCACTGTATGCAATTGATATTTGAATTAGCTTGTCTATCTAAATACACTTTGAAGATAAATAACTTGCACATAACTGAGCACAAATAGAAAAACAATAATGAAATCACATACACATGTTTAATAATGGATTTCACCCGATTTTGGATGCGTCTTAGGGTCTGCTTCCAATAGAGACCTCTTTATTAATGCTCAAATTCTTGTGTTTTTACAATGACCCTTTTTTGCGTTGCTCAAACTAAAAAACAAGGTACACCACTAAATTCCTTGCGAAAATTAATGAAAAATGAATGTAAAGTTCTTAAAATTCCACGTCGGAACCCTGTGGCATGCATTACGGTGAAACCTCCAAGTCTAGGTACCCTCGATTGAGGCAACGATGGAGGAATGCATGTTTTTATTGATGGTGGAAATATTGGAACTGAGATGTCTCACTTCTTGTTGGGTTTCTATTAAATTAGAGTGCAAGGTATTGAAGTGATCTTCCAAGTCTTGTCTATGGGTATGGGCCATGATGATGAGGGAACACAAAAAGGGGCGGGTGGGACCACACAAAAAATGGGTTATGGGTGAAGTGTATCACAATGATTAGGGCGACGAGTTGAATCGAATGGGGTAAATCCCAAATAAGGGTGTTGGAAGGGGGCAAATATTCTCAGAGATAAGCCACCACCATTCTAGCAAGCTTGTTTTCAGTCTACATTTTACAGTTTCAAAATATTTACTTATTGAATAGAAGTTGTTTTTACTGTATCTCTATTATTGTTTCTTGTGTTTATATGTTAAAAATAATAGTAATTGTATTCATTTTGTTCTTCTCGTAAAATCCAGATCAATGGTATTAGAGCGGTCTGATCCTTTTCGTTCTTAATGCATGTCCCCAATGAGGTCACGGTATAAAGAGTTGGGTCTTGAGCTTGTTTCTCTTGAGGACAAAATCTCTCGCATGCTTAAGAGACCTCTCATGGCGGGAGAAAATAAATATGATAGGGACAGGAGATCCTTTAAAAGTTTTTCTATGGAAGCACTCACGAAATAGATGAACGAGATGATGGATAGTTTTGTGCAAATCCATGGGTGGCTACGAACATGTGACGCATCTTCCTCAAGTGGAGGTGCCACCCCTTTCAAGGTACAAATCAAATTTGATATTCCTATATTTGAAGGTCAGATAGACACATGTTTTGTAGAAAAATGATTGAATATGCTAGAAGGTTAATTTTTTGTCCATAACTTTTTGAATAGAGAAAATATTACTTTTGCGCTCCTCAAAGTCATTCCCCATGTCAAAGATTGGTGGGAGACTTTCCGTGAGAAAAAGGAAATAGAGGAACCCTCATTATTTGTAGTCGCGGTCACCTGGGAGAATTTCAGGGATGCCATTAAGGAACAATACTACCCTTTCGAAAGTTACAACGACATGTATACAAAATGGACCACACCGTGGAAGGAAAGAGACCAAGCAGTGCCAAAGATCAAAAATATCTTCCATACCTTGTGCACCAAGTTGGGTATCAAATATTCTGAGTGAAATATGGTGCTCAATTATCGTGGTGGTATGCATAGATACATCTAGTCCAAAATGGAGTTTATGGACATCTTGTCCTTGGGCGCGACCTATAGATATTCTCTCAAAATCAAGAAGAATATTAAAAAAAATACGAAACAATTTGGGCCTGGGAACTCCTCACAAAAAAAATACGGAAAGGGCATCCCCAACCCATAGGACAAAGGACAGGACAAATATGGACAGCCTTAGGATAACCAGTCTAAGCCGTAAGAAAATAAGGACACAGAAAGGATGAAGAAAGATACCCGGAAGTGGTGTGACTTCCATAAGATCCCATAGAATAAAAATGTTGATTTCTTCTCAAAACAGTCGCTAGTGGCTGAGGTGAAAGCCTCTGAATCAGATGTGGGTTCTGATTCTGATTCAGAACCAGAAAGGGGAAGAAATATCATTAATGTGGAACCTAGTGCCACCATTTCTACCACCAAGATCCAATTCAATGAACCAGAAGAACCTCCTCTGAACATAGGTCATCAAGTGGCTAGCCCTATCAACAACATCACATGTGCAACCCTACACCATTGGATGGCTTGACCAAGGAAGCGACCTCCACGTCAACCAATAGTGTCGCATGTCGTGCGACATCAAGCCCTTAAAAGATGAGGTATTGTGTGATGTTTCTCCTCTTGAAGTTTGTGATATTCTTTTGGGCCAACCTTATTTGTGGAAACGTCATGGTGTATATGAGTCTAGGCCTCATAGTGTTATTATTAATTTAGATAGGAAATTGTACAAGATACCCGAGGAAGTCCCACATAGTTCTATTTCCTTGATCTCTACCAAGTAATGCAGGAAGATAATCTCTCAGACCGAAAAGTTTGTGTTATTTTTGATTCACTCTCAAAGTGAGTGAAAGATTGCAGCCACATCTAGGGCCTCCATGGTCCACCTATCCACACAACAGAAGCAAGTGGATAAGGTCATGGAAGAATACAAAGATATATTCTCTTCACCTACCGGGGTACCTCTACATTGTTAGGTCAAGCATCCCATCGATCTAACCCTTGGCACATCGTTACCCAATGGGCCAATATACCACTGTTCTCTATTAGAGAATGAGGAGATCAAGTGAAAAATCCAAGAAATTCTCCACAAGGGCCATATCCATGCCAATTCATTTCCTTGTGGGATCCCAATCATGCTGGTGCAGAATAAATATGGGACATGGCGAATCTGAATTTATTGTCTAGCCCTAAATAAAATCACATTCAGGAACCAATACCCGATTCCCTGAATCAAATACCTCCTTGATCAGGTCAAGGGGGGAAAATACTTTAGTAAGATCGATCTAAAGTCTGGATACCACCAAATCCCAATAGAGAAGAAAGATGTATGGAAGACTGCCTTCAAGTCCAAAGAAGGTATATTTGAATGGCTAGTCATGCCCTTTGGTTTGAAAAATGCACCAACAAATTTCATGAGGATGATGGATGATATCCTACAACCTTTCACAAATAATTTTTTAGTGGTGTATCTGGATGACATCCTCATATACAACAAGACTTGGGAGAAAAACTTGTAACGTATTGAAAAGGTTCTTCACACTCTACAACCAACTTGGAAAAATGCTCCTTTGGCATGGACAGGGTCCAATACCTAGGCTATATCATGGATCAAAATAGTTTGCATGTGGATCCAACCAAGATCTAGGTCATGCATGAGTGGCCAACCCCAACCACACTCAGTGATCTTCAGATATTCTTAAGCCTTGCCAATTTCTATTGCAGGTTCGTGTTGGGGTTCTCCCTTATTACATGGTCCCTCAACCAAGTAACTAGAGGTGGTGGTAAGGAAAAATTCGTGTGGGGCATGTCCCAAAAACAAGAATTCAATGATTTTAAGTAGCACTTGTATTCAACCCCAATAATTTCATTACCAGACCTGTAACAACACTTTGAGATTGAGACAGATGCTTCAGATCATGTTGTGGGCATAGTTCTCATTCAACATAGCCACCCCATGGCCTATCATAGTGAGACACTATATGATGTCGATCGTAAGTACCCTACTTATGACAAAGAAATGTACTCCAATGTGAGAGCGTACTGCTAGTGGAGGAATTACATTCTTGGGAAGGATAAATTCATCCATATTGATCATAAACCATTACAGTTCATGTAGACACAAGGAAAATGTCAGAATGTCTGCCATCATAAGTGGTCCACATACTTGCAACAACTCCATGTCAACATCAAGTATAAAACATGAAGTACCAATTGAGTCCCTAATTTCCTTAGTTGACCTCCAATCATGGAACTCACCACAGTTTTATACTTTTGCAACCACGAGACCTTTAGATGGTCCCATCTCAGTGAGATAGATCTTGACTTCACCACCACCTACCAAATGTTGGGCGCAAACTCAATTGTCATTAATTTCCATATTTAGGATGGGATGTTGTGCCATCTAGGCCATCTTTGGATTCCATCAAGTGAACAATTGAAGTTTATTTGGGAAACCCACTACATTTGGGTGGCAAGGCACTTTGGTGTCAAAAAGACAGTGACAATGCTACAACAATATTTTTGCTAGCCGAAACTTCTATAGGATGTACGCAAGTACACCTAGTCTTGCACTTCCCGTAATATTACCAAACCGACCACTAAGAAACAGGGCATGTACACCCCTCTTCCTACTCCTGACATGCCATGGGAATCCATCTCAATGGACTACATGTCAGGCCTCCCATCCACCAATCGGGGAAATGACAACGTTTTTGTGGTTGTTGATCACTTTTCCATGAGGAACAACACAATGGAGGACACTTCCAAGCTCTTCTTTGAACGATTTTGGGTAAATTTTGGAATCCCACAAACCATTGTCTCATATCAGGACAACTGGTTCCTCAACACATTTTGGTCAAGCCTCGGGTCACTATTGAACACCAAGATCACCAAATCCATTTCCTTCCACCCCTAGAAAAATGGCCAAACTGAGGTCGTCAATCAAATGATTGTGCATATTCTGCACATGTATAATTCCAAGAACCCCCACACATGGGATGAGATTCCTCCCTATGTTTAGGATAGCTACAAATGGGCCATACATAGCTCAACTGACCACATCCCCTTTCAGGTGGGGTTGGGATTCCAACCATTGGGTCCCATGGATGTTGCACTACCCATTGCAGCCACCCAGGTCGAATCGTCACCCACACCAACCGAATCTGACAAAGCCACCCATTTCATTGAGAGGATCCAACAAATCTGCTAACAAGTTTAATATATTTTACATAAGTCCAATGCTAAGTACAAGCAACACCATGATCAACATCGGGTGCCACATAAGTTTCATGTGGGAGATAAAGTTTGGTTGCACTTGATAAAAGAATGCCTTATAGGCTCCCATCATAAGTTTCTCTGAATTTGTTATGGACCTTAAAACATCACCAAAGATGTGGGAGACAATGATTTTGAGATCAACATTCCCCCTTTCCTTGGACTACACCCAATGTTGAACGTGGCTCTCCTTCGGCCATATTTACCACCATTATTGGACACTTTAGAGATAGAATAAAAATTGACACCAATAGATCTCAACCCTAACTACATGAAATATGCATCCAATGATCTATTGTGGACACATAGGTCAAGGTTACTCACCAACAAAAAATCCAACTTTATCGAGTTGTAAAAGTTGGGAAACTCCTGCACCAAGGAAAGTGGTTCACCAGGGGTCAAATTCAACAGAAATTTCCTCATATGATAGGGGAATTCAATGCAATATATACCATTACTTACTAATGCAACAGGATTAATCCATATGGATTTTGGTGGCCTCCCACCTATTCCAATTGGCTCATTTTGGCAGTTTTTTAGTTTGGCAGTTTTTTTCTAGTTTTCGGGTCCTGAAGTTCTGGGGTCATTTTGTGGCCCTAAACAACGTTTTTAGGGATCACCATAGACAAACAATAAATGGATTTAGATTCTGGAAACAATATGTGTATTCCTTAGATATACCTTTCCAACGGGCTATCGTGCACCTAAAACAAAGATCTTATGCAAAAGTTACGACCCAGAGAAGTTGATGTACTAACTTACCCCAACAGGGCCCACATGACTTTTGGTGATTCATATACTAGGATTAGGTTTTTGGATGTCTAGGATTTTTCAATTCATGTTTATTGTAAAAGGGATTGGAGAGCCTCATTTTAACCATCTTCTTTTGAATGAGCGCAACCAGACATCTCTTTTCAGAGATAAGCCGCCACCATTCTAGCAAGCTTATTTTCAATCTGCATTTTACAGTTTCAACATATTTCCATATTGAATAGAAGTTATTTCTATTGTATCTATGTTATTGTTCCTTGTGTTTCTATGTTAATAATAATAATAATCTGTATGCATTTTGTTCTGGTCATAAAATCTAGATCAACTTACCATTCCCTACAATATATCCTAATTATACTAGAGAAGTTTTTCCAAATTCACATTTAGACATTTCAATATACAACTTCTCCTTTCTCAAGAGTTCAAATACTGTCTTGACATGATTTATATGATCTTATGATATTTTACTAAAAATCAATATATAATCTAAGTAGACGATAACAAAATCATCTATGTAAGGCCTGAATACATCGTTGATTACCCTCATGAATGTTGCAGGTGCATTGCATAACCCAAATGACATAACTAACCATTCAAACAAACCCTTCTTTTTCTCTAAAACCATTTTCCATATGACACTTTCTTCAATTATGATATGATGGTAACCACTTCTCAAGTCCAATTTAGTGAAATAAACAACAATCTTTAATTGATCCAGTAAGTCATCAATTATTGGAAGATGATAACGGTTCTTTACAGTAATCTTGTTCAGGGCTCAGAAGTCAATACACATCCTCCATGTGCCATCTTTCGTTGGAAATAATACAATATGAGAACCACACAGAGAGGATATTGGCCTGATTATTCCTTTATTGAGAAACTCCTGAACTTTCTTCTTAATTTTTTCATTCTCGATCACTGATGACCTATACATTCCAATGTTTGGAAGAGGAGCGCTCCGCTGCAAATATATTTCATGTTCAACCTCCCTCTTAGGAGGAAACGATGTAGGTTTCTGAAATAACTCATCATAGTTAGATATATTTTGACCAACACATGTTTATTATATGGATCACAACCTGATAAAGTATCTGTTATATCTTCTTCCTTTTGTTTCACTATCACAAGAACATAATATTTACTTGCACTCACGAGTCTCTTCATTTTCCCCGTGCTCACTAAAGAAACATTAGTTTTGATATGATGCGATTTGATAATATACTCAACCTCATTCTTGAAAAGATGATAATTATTCTCTTCATGGTAGAATATTTACTTCCTTTCAAATATATATGGAATACCCAAGACAATGCCACAAATGTCAAGAGGAACAAAATCTAACTCAACCTCATCACAAAAATTAGTTGTAATTTCAAATCCGATCTTACATCGTTTCATTACCTTCAACTTGGCATATTCACACACCCAACCTGATGGATATGGATTTTTATGAGGGGTCATATTCAAACCCAACTTCTTAACAATTGCTTCAGATATTCAGTTAACTTGAGATCCATTTTCAAATAAAGTATCCACCTTTGTATGCTTGACTATAACTCTGGCATGGAATATCTCACTTCTTTTATTTTGATCAATATCACTTTCTAATTTATCGGATTGAACTGAAGAATTTGTATTGATAAGAGTTATGTCTTTTCTTCTTATTGCCATGATATTTGATTCATCTCCTGAATCTGACCCTAGATCATGTCGATCTGATGCAACATTCTTCTACTTTCCTTTATCCTATAACTTCTTCGATCGTAATTTTGGATGCAACTTCCAACACTTTGATTCCTCATGCCCCCTTTTTTTACAATGAGAACATGTAGGTTTGTATTCAACTTGCTTTACTGTGGCTAACTTATTACCCTTCCATTTACCTTTCAGTTTCTTCTCAAACTTGTATGGTTTCTTATCTTCGATCACATGCTTACCCTTACTAGCTCTAGATGTGTAGCTTGTATTGACACTTTATCAATGTTAGTAGGTTTAAAAATTAAAATAGTGGGACGAAGATATGAGTGCATGCCACCAATATAATTTAAAAGAGTTTCATGAGCATATAACAAAATTCTTAAGGATAATTCCCTTTTTTTGAATTCCTATGTAAATGCTAGAATATTTTGGCCTTTACCCTACCTTAGATGCTACCATTCTATCATTGTCGTTTGGATATAACCTAGTGGATATAATTGTTTTCTTATAGCCTTGGTAAATTTATCCCAAGAGGAAATTATGTTACCCTTTTGAACAAGATAAACTTGCATCTTACTCTCCCACCATATTAAGGTTGTGCCAATTAGTTGAAGAGCAACTAATTGTATCCTTGTAGCATCATCCACAATCTTTTCAACCCTGCAATATACCTCTATTTGCTTGATCCAATTGTTCGATTTCTTAGCATTCAATTCTCCGTCATAGATCAACAATTCAAACTTGACATTCAATTTTAATAAAAGCAATTTATGACCAGATTTATTAGAGAGCCTCTTTTTATGAGAATAATGTTTATTTCCCTCAGAAGAAGATGATGATGAGGATGATGGTGATGAGGGTTATGAAGGAACACCTTCATTACCTCTTCCTTCCTATTTGACTAGTTCAACCTTCTCTGATGTTCCTCCCTCCTTGCCTTCTATTGGCCCTCGTACATTTCTTCCACCATGGATTTCATTAAATTAAAATCCTCAAAGAAATCATCTTTGTAGTTTTAAGGACCCAATTTTCTCGGCGAAGTCATTTCTCTTTGACGAGTAAAACTTCTTGAACCAATATATGGATTGTAAATTGCAAGTTTTCCTTCTCCTCGCTTGGATTTATACCTTGTAAGCACTCACTCACAAACACTTGTAAAACCTTGATATAATATCGATTTGATCCGAAAAATCCTTATATGCTTATTAATATTTAATACACAATAACATCTCTACTTGATCTTCGAAATAAAAAATGATCGCTTCATTGTATGCAATTGATATGTGAATTAGCTTGTCTATCCAAATACACTTTGAAGATAAATAACTTGCAAATAACTGAGCACAAATAGAAAAACAATAATGAAATCATATACACATGTTTAATAATGGATTTCACCCGATTTTAGATGCGTCTTAGGGTGTGCTTCCAATAGAGACCTCTTTATTAATGCTCAAATTCTTGTGTTTTACAATGACCTTTTTTTGCGTTGCTCAAAATAAAAAACAAAGTACACCACTGAATTCCTTGCGAAAATTAATGAAAAATGAGTGTAAAGTTCTTAAAATTCCACGTTGGAACCCTGTGACATGCATTATGGTGCAACCTCCAAGTCTAGGTACCCTCGAGTACATACTTAGAGACCATACTTTGCATAATTATGAGTCTATGTGTATAGACATGGGAATCCATGCCCATTATATAGACCGCGCGTTCTTAATTCCCCATCTGAAACTATAGGCAAAAAAAATATTAATTATTTGGGGAATCCCATAATAAGGGTTTCCGTTGGCATATTGTTTAAGGCATTTGCAATATATTTGGTAGGTTGGGGGTTCTATCCCCACGGACCTATGGTATTTTTTGTTGTTTTGTTATATGGTTTGTAAGCATATAATATATATGGTATATGGTGTGCCATTTTTAACTCCCCACACAAATATAGGTCATGGTCACACATTTTATTACATATAACCAAGGTCGAGGGCTTAGGCCTTCTGCCCTTTTACCACCATTTTAACTTTTGACCAAGGTTAAATAGATGTGGAGCCATGTATTGTTAAGAACTAATGTGGGAGCACAATGGTAACGAAGGTTTGTGTAAGGCTTTGGGATTTCATGGGTTTGATCCTCCAGAATCCCATATAATTTTACATAGCCTTAAACATTAGTGGCCAATGTGAGATTGCCATGTGATGGCCTCTCATTAGTCCACTTGTATGTATGGATGCCAACACAACTGCCCAATCAACATATGGTCATTCCACATGGCAACTTGGGGTGTGACCACATCATCACCATATGACATGTACGGTCATGCCACATGTCACCTTTGTAATGGTAACATGTGTTGCCTTGACCCCTTTGAATTTGACATTTGACCTAGTTGACTTGAAATTTGACCAACCACATCTTTTGCATATGAACTCCGTTTGAGGTGATTTTTGCATCATTGGAAATCTATCACCGAGATCTATGCATTGATGGATTTTTCAGGAGAATTTGGGATGGTTGAATTTTGAGAAATTTTGAATCCTTCTTGACCTCTGTGAGCATTCCAGATCCTCCTACACCTCTGTGATAATACTTGGATCCTCTTGGATCAGTGTCCATAGTTGTGGCATTTGTAAAATTCAATATTGTATGGAGCCACATAAACATTTCTTTCTTGAACATTTATTTCATTGGCTCTGCAATCTACAACATTATGTCCAAATTTATTACAAGTAAAACAATGACCATAAAAGAAACTTTGATACCTGGAAGTAAATGATCTTCTTTGTGATCTAGTCCTTGTGAATTTATTCCTTGGATGATCATGATCTTCTCTTTTGTTGTTTCCTTCACAATGATTGATGCTTCTTTGATACCTGAAAGTGGGGGGTATTCTTTGATATATGTCTCTTCTGTAATATTTTTCTTGAGTCTTCTCCATTTCTGGAATGTTCTCCTATGAGGGCTCAGATTCTTCCTTCTTGATATGGCCTCTGATGATTTTCACACAACTCTTAGCCTTCTCTTCATTCTTCCTTTCTAGTAACCTATAACATTTCTCTTCAACTTTATTTACTGATGGTGTGGATATTCCTTTCTCTTCAACATTCTTCTCGAGCTTCACAACTTTAACTCTTAATGTGACAACTTATTCTTCAAGATTCTCACAATATTATTGCTTATTCATCATATGGATTCTCTTCACTTCTTCAGTTCTCTTTGCTTCTTCAAGTTGGGTCTTCAAGGAGATGATTTATTCTTCAAGTATTCTTTCTTGTTGACTAAATTATTCTTCAAGCTTGTTTAAGTCCTCAAATATTTCCTTAAGGTGATTTGTCATAATTTATTCTCTATTCTTTGCTTCCTCTCTTAGTGATACTTCTTCGACTTCCAAAAATTGCTTCTCTTTCAACTGAACCTTAAGTGTTTCTTCAATCACTTTGGATTCTTCCAAATGATATTTTAGATTTATGATAATCTATTGGGCTCCTTCGGAATTTTTGTGAGAACCCTCCTTTAGCTTGATCAATTATTCCTTGAGAGACTTGTTTTCCCTCTTTTATCTTCTTAACTAACTTAAAGAACTATTTAGTTATGTCTCAAGATCCCCTTCGCCTTAATCATGATCTTTTTATTATGAATATGTATGACATGATGAACATCTTTCTTCTCATTATGTCCCTATATTTTCGTTATCATTCTCTAGCTCCGTGATGTTATGAGATCCCTTGGAATAGAGATTATGTATCTTATCCCAAATTTCTTTGGTTGATGGGAATTGCCCCACTTTGTCTTTTACCTGACCAAGTGATCCTTCTAGAATGAAATCCATTGTTATTTTGTTGTTTCTTTTTAATTCCTTCTAGGTTGTAGTCTTCAGTGTTTTTGAAGCATTGTATCCTGTAACACCTGAGTACCAAACATCATACCCATTTGCTCCTATAAATTTTTTCATTTTGTTACTCCATATGTCATAGTTATAACCATTTTGACCATCAAACATTGGTGTTCCATTCTTAGTGCAATCCATCATCTACCTTCGAGTGGTTAAACTGATTATGAAGGAACCTACACTAATACAGATTGTTGGAATATTCACCAATATTGAGAGGGGGGGGGTTGAAGCAATATTGAGCACTTTTTACCACTTTTAATTAGAACATGTAATCATCAATTTTATCAATAATTTATCACTTATGATTACATTCAATATATCATAAACATATAACCATAAATATTGCATCACATCATATCCATAGATACATAGTACACTAGAGTTTTACGTGGAAACCCAAATGGGAGAAAATCACATAATGCTTTATTATATATCAAATATTACATTCATAGGAAGCACCGAATTCCAAATTCTCCGGCACCAAATGGAAGGAGGCTCCAACCTCCTATTTATAGAATCTAGCTTGAAGGAATCTACATCTATCCAAATTATCCAGCTCCAACTGGAAGGATGATCCATCCCCTTGATTTAAAATCTCCAATGTGAAGGAGTCTCCAACTCCCTATGTTCTTTGGCTCCAAATAGAAGGAGGCTATGACCCCTTGATTTATAGGCTCCAACCTGAAGGAAGCTCCAACTCCCTATATTCTCCAACTCCAACTAGAATTAGGATACAACCCCCTTTCCTTGACCATTCCTTCCTCCCTGAAATATTTGTAGACTCAAATTGTCACTTCCACTGTCATTGTCACTGATATTGATAATAAACTTGTCATTCAACTTGTTACTTTCCCTGTTACTTTCTCTGTCACCATCACCGTCACTGTCACTATCACTGTCACTGTCACTAATACTGATATGTGATCATCTACATCATCATCAACTATAACTAGATCCAATCACATAAATCGTATACCAATATCATCACCAAGATGTGCATCAAACCATATGCTAAGACACGTGTTTCATATGTAACAATAATGTTTCATATCCATAGACCATGTGGAAAATATATATGCCAATATATCCAAGATATGTACGAATAATATGCCTCAAAACATGTCCCAAAAATATACCATACATCCAATATGTTCCTCTAACAATGAACCATAACGTCCATGAACTATGTACCAAGGATATGCCTCAAGCATGTTCCAACATCACAAATATATTCCTCAAACCATATACCAAATATATGCCATAACATCACCAAGACATGCACCTTATGCATCCATGTACCAACAAGACCTCCAAAACATGCTTCAAGCATGTACCATATCATCTATGATGCAAGCCTTAAACCAAATGAAAACATACATTTTTATCATGTAGAAGACATGGTGCATGTCATCTAAGACCAACATACCAACATGGTGCATACGATCTTCAACAATCACAAGATAACATCTTTATTCAAGATATTTGTATAGATTCGAGACTTTTACACTACCAACCCATCGATCTTTGTGCCTTTCTCTTCTGCGACACGTGGATTTCCGTGTCTTTCTCTTCTACGACCCATGGATGTCCATGTCTTGCTCCACAGTGAGAAAATGTAAGTTTGTCTTCAACTTGCTTTACTGTATCTGACTTCTTACTCTTCCATTTACCTTTCGGTTTCTTCTTGAACTTGTATTGCTTCTTATCTTCGATCGCATGCTTACCCTTACTAGCCTCCAGATGTGTAACTTGTATTGACACTTTATCAATGTTAGTAGGTTTAAACAATAAAATAGTGTGATGATGATATGAGTGTATGCCACCAATATACTTTAAAAGAGTTTCATGAGTATACAATGAAATTCCTAAGGATAATTCTCTTTTTTTGAATTCCTATGTATATGATAGAATATTTTGTCCTTTACCCTGCCTTAGATGCTACCATTCTATCATTGTCGTTTGCATATAAGATAGTGGATATAATTTTTTTCTTATAGCCTTGGTAAATGTATCCCAAGAGGAAATTACTTTACCCTTTTGAACAAGATCAACTTGCATCTTACTCTCCCACCATATTAAGGTCGTTCCACTTAGTCAAAGAAAAACTAATTGTATCTTTTCATCATCGTCCATGATATTTTGAACCCTGCAATATACCTCTATTTGCTTGATCCAATTGTCCAATTTCTCAGCATTCAATTCTCCATCATAGATCAACAATTCAAACTTGACATTCAATTTTAGTAAAAGCAAGTTATGACCAGATTTCTTAGAGAGATTATGTTTATGAGAAAAATGTTTACTTCCCTCAGAAGAAGATGATGATGAGGATGATGATGAGGAGGGTTTTGAAGGACCACCTTCATTACCTCTTCCTTTCTCTTTGAATGGTTCAACTTTCTATGATGTTCCTCCTTCCTTGGACTTCTTTTGGCCCCCGTACATTTCTTCCACCATGGCTTTCATTAAATTAAAATCCTCAAACAAATCATCTTCGTAGTTGTAAGGACCCAATTTTCTCGACGAAGTCATTTCTCTTCGATGAGTAAAACTTCTTGAACCAATATCTGCATTGTAACTTGCAAGTTTTCCTTCTCCTCGCTTGGATTTAGACCTTGTAAGAATTCACTTGCAAGAACTTGTCAAACCTTTCTTTGATATCGACTTGATCCAAAAAATCCTTATATGATTATTAATATTTAATACACAATAACATCTCTACTTGATCTTTGAAATAAAAAATGATCGCTTCAGTGTATGCAATTGATATGTGAATTAACTTGTCTATCCCAATACACTTTGAAGATAAATAACTTGCAAATAACCGAGCACAAATAGAAAAAAAATAATGAAATCACATACACAAGTTTAATAATGGAGTTCATTCGATTTGGGATACATCTCCGGGTCTGCTTCCAATAGAGATTTTTTTATTGATGATCAAATTATTGTGTTTTACAATGACCTTTTTCTTCATTTCTCAAACTAAAAAACAAAGTACACTAGTGAATTCCTTACGAAAAATAATGAAAAATGAGTGTAAATTTCTTAAAATTCCACGTCGGAACCCCATGGCATGCATTACGGTGCAACCTCCAAGTCTAGGTACCCTCAGGTATGTACTTCAAGACCATACTCTGCATAATTATGAGTCTTTGTGTATAAAAATGGAAATCCACACCCATTATATAGGTTCTGAGCCCTTGATTCCCCATCCAAAACAAAAGGAAAAAAAATATTAATTAGTTGGGTAATCCTGTAATAAGGGGTTCCGTTGGAATATTGATTAAGGCATTGGTGATATATTTGGTAGGTTGGGGGTTCAATCCCCACCAAACTCTTGTATTTTTATTGTTTTGTTATATGGTTTGTAAGAATATAATATATATGGTATATGGCATGGATCGTTGTTAACTCCCCACGCGAATATAGGTCATGGTCACACATTTTATTACATATAACTAGGGTCAAGGGCTTAGGCCCTCTGCCCTTTTATCACCATTTTAACTTTTGACCAAGGTTAAATATATGTGGCGCCATGTATTGTTAAGAACTAATGTGTGAGCAAAATGACAACGAAGGTTTGTGTAAGGATTTGGGAGGTCGCGGGTTCGATCCTCCAGAATCCCATATAATTTTACATAACCTTAACCATTAGTGGCCAATGGAAGGTCACCATGTGGTGGCCTCTCATTGGTCTATCCATGCCATGTGTCAACAAATGATTAGTCCACCTGTATGTATGGATTCCAACACAATTGCCTAATCAACATATGGTCATGCCACGATCTGTATGGTCATTCCACATGTCACCCTAACCCCTTTGACTTTGACTTTTGACCGAGTTGACTTTAACTTTGATCGGCCATATATTTTGCACATGAACTCCATTTGAGGGGACTCTTGAATTGTTGGAAAGCTGTCGCTGATATCTATGCATTCATGATGTTTTCAAGAGAATTTGGGATGGTTGAATTTTTAGCAAATATGAATCTTTCTTGACCTATGTGAGCATTCCAGATCCTCCTACACCTTTGTGAGAATTCCTTGATCCTCCTGAATTGATGTCCATAGTTGTGGAATTTGTAACATTTAATATTGTATGGAGACACATGAACATTTCTTTCTTGAAAATTTATTTCATAAGCTCTGCAATCTACAAGTTTATCTCTAAATTTATTACAAGTAAAACAATGTCCATAAAAGAAACTTTGATACCTGTAAGTAAATGATCTTCTTTGTGATGTGGTCCTTGTGAATTCATGCCTTGGATGATCATGATATTCTCTTATGTTGTTTCTGTCACAATGATTGATTCTTATTTGATACCTAAAAGTGGAGGGTCGTCTTTGATATCTGTCTCTTCTGCAATCTTCTTCTTGGGTCTTCTCCATTTCTGCAATGTTCTCCTTTGAGGGCTCAACTTATTCCTTCTTAATATGGCCTTTGATGATTTCCACACAACTCTCAACCTTCTCTTCATTCATCCTTTCTAGTAACCTGTAACATTTCTCTTCAAATTTCTTTACTGATGGTGTGGAGCTTCCTTTCTCTTCAACGTTCTTCCTGATATTCAGAACTTTAACTGTTAATGCGACAACTTCTTCTTCAATATTCTCACAATATTATTCCTTCATCATAATCTAGATTCTCATCACTTCTCCAATTCTCTTTGCTTCTTCAATTTGGGTCTTCAAGGAGATGATTTCTTCTTCAAGTCTTCTTTCTTGTTGACTAAATTATGCTTCAATATTGTTTAAGTCCCAAGATATTTCCTTAAAGTGATTTGTCAGAATTTATTCTCTCTTCTTTTCTTCCTCTCTTAGTGATACTTTTTTGAATTCCAAACAATGCTTCTCTTTCAACCGAACCTCAAGGGTTACTTCAATCACTTTGGATTCTTCCAACTGATCTTTTAGATTTATGATAATTTGTTGGGATTCTTTGGAATTTTTGTGAGAACCCTCCTTTAGCTTGATCAATTCTTCCTTAAGATACTTGTTTTCCATCCTTTCTCTTCTTAGATAACTTAAATCATTGATTAGTTCTGTATCAAGATACACTTCACCTTCTTCATGATCTTGTTCTTCTAAATATGTCTAACATGATGATCATCTTTCATCTCATTCTATCCCTATATTTTCTTTATCATGCTCTGGATCTGTGATGTTACAAGATTCCTTGGAATAGAGATTATGTAGGTTATCCCAAATTTCTTTGGCTGATGAGCATTTCCCCACTTTGTCTTTTACCAAACCAGGTAATCCTTATAGAATGAAATCCATTGCTATTTTTTTGTTTCTTTTTAATTCCTTCTTGGATGCAGTCTTCGGTTTTTTTGAAGCATTGTATCCTGTAACAATTGAGTACCAAAAATCATACCCCTTTTCTCTTATAAATGTTTTCATTATGTTACTCCATATGTCATATTTCTAACTATTCTGACCATCAAACATTGGTGTCCCATTTTGAGTGAAATCCATGATCTACCTTCCATTGGTTAAATTGATTCTGAAGGGACCTACTCGAATACCAATTGTTAGAATATTCACCAATACTGAGAAGGGGGGTGAATCGATATTGAGCACTTTATACCACTTTTAATTACAACATGTAATCATCAAGTTTATCAATAATTTATCACTTATCGTTACAATCAATATATCATAAACATATAAACATAAACATTGAATCACATCATATCCACAGATACATAATACACCATAGTTTTACATGGAAACCCAAATGGGAGAAAATCACATAATTCTTTCTTATATATCAAATATTACATTCATAGGAAGCATCGAATTCCAAATTATCTAGCACCAACTGGAAGGAGGCTCCAACCTCCTATTTATAGGCTCCAACCTAAAGGAATCTACAACTCCTCAAATTCTCTAGCTTCAATTGGAAGGAGGCTCCTAACTCCTATTTACAGGCTCCAACCTGAAGGAAGATACAACTCCCCAAATTCTCCAGATCCAAATGGAAGGAGGATCCATCCCCTTTATTTACAGGCTCCAACCTGAAGGAATATTCAATTCCCTGTGTTCTTTGGCTCCAACTAAAAGGAGGCTATGATCCCTTGATTTATAGGCTCCAACTTGAAGGAAGCTCCAACTCCCTGTATTCTCCAGCTCCAAATAGAAGGAGGATACAACCCCCTTTCCTTTCCCCTTCCTTTCACCCTGAAATATATGTGTAGACTCAACCTGTCACTGCCACTGTCACTATCACTGCCATTTTATTTGTCATTGATATTGATATCTCATCATCAACATCATCATCAACTATAACTAGATCCACTCACATATATCATATACCAAGACCATCACCAAGATGTGAATCAAACCACATGCTAAGACATGTGTGCCATATGTAACAAGCATGTGTCATATCCATAAAACCATGTACCAAATATATATTCCAATATATCCAATATATGTACCAACAATATGCCTCAATAGATATGCCTCAAACCATGTCCAAAAATATACCATACATCCAATATGTGCCTATAACAATGAACCGTAACATCCATGAACTATGTACCAAGGATATGCCTCAAGCATGTTCCAACATCACAAATATATTCCTCAAACCATATACCAAATATATTTCATAACATCAGCAAGAAATGTCTCAATGAATATACCAAAGATATGTCTCAACCATAACATAACCAAGACATGTACCTTATGCATCCATGTACCATCAATACTTCCAAAACATGCTTCAAGAATGTACCATATCATCTGTGATACAAGCCTTAAACCAAATGAAAACATACATTTTTATCATGTATAAGACATGGTGCATATCATCTCAGACCAATAGACCAACCTGGTGTATATCATCTTCAACAACCATAAGATAGCATCTTCATTCAAGATATTATCTGTTAAGGTCCTAACCCGCACATAGGTAGATCAATGTATTCGGATGTAATAAAGGTCAATATTAATAAGTCCTTTCAATAAAATAGAATAAGGCGGATGTAAGAAGACCTAAT
>JZKD02S1252469.1:765982-779912 GCA_000966675.3 Picea glauca
TGTGTATTGTGAAGATTATGCTGGATATTTTACTGTTATTCTGTCATTTCTAGCATTTCATTTCTGTTCTGCATATTTTATATATCTGGTATCTTACATTATTACAGATATGTGACATGTACACTACCAACCCAAAAATGTTTGTTATTTTCTCTTCTGTGACCCACAAATGTTTGCTTCTTTCTCTTCTACGACCCGTGGATGTCCGCATATTTCTCCACTGTGACCCGTAGATTACCTCAAAAATATAGTAAAATCACTTGTTTCTCTTGCATACGTTTCCCTTCGCTTCCTTAGATTTGCTACCTCATATTCGTCATCTCATATTCATTAATATATAACCACTTTTCTTGATAGATATTCAATGAACGTTTTTTTTGTACAAATGAGATGCTTCTTGAAGAGTATTTATGCTTTTCCAAGTGACTTATTTCCTTAAATTTAGGGCCGGCCTATACTTTATTGTTATAACTATTTTACCCTTTAATTATTGACTTGTCACTTCTTTTTGCAACTGTTTAGGGGATTCTTAACCATTCTTCGGGGTTTTCAACTTCATGAGGGTATAACTCCTCAATCGCGAGGAACCACATGGCATACCACCTACCACTGTAAATGGCATGATGAGGAATATCCATCTATGATGGTTTTGCATGCATGTGTGATTTCCTTCATCCTCTTTTTATTCAAACAACTTTGGGCTTCATGACCATGCCTTTGGGGCGCTCAACCACTTAACCACTTAGCCATCTTTCAAAGGCTTCTTGTAGACTTCTTCAAAGCATCTTCCCGTGAGGTCCTTTATTAAATCTACGCCATAAGGGGACCACTTTGGAGACTTATAAAAATACACCCGTTACTTCTAGAGGCTTCTAGAGTTATTCTATAGTTGACATCAATCATTACTTTTAGGGGCTTCTAGGGCTTCTCGACTTCTTCTAGGGTTGACTAGGGTTGACATCAATGACAACCAACTATCCAACACTCCTTACAATGGTTTCAATTCCTCTCCATTTTTGTGAATATGAGTATGATATCGTTGTTGAAACTCCGAGTATAATGTCATTGTTGCAACTTAGAGTGCAATGTCTACCAACACAACATTCAACATTACAACCAACATTCAAGCAACATTCCTCACATAGGAAGGTGAGATGAGGAAAGTGGACAACCAAAAGATAAATATTTTTTCTTACAACATGTCTCCCAACTGATCCGAGTCACCACATTCACGATCTTTACTAAAATTTGTCAATATCAATGTAAATGGATGAACAACCTAATTCTAATGGTTTTCCATTTGTTCCTTTGTTTTATTTTAGACATCAGTTTTATTATATAAACACCCCATCTCTCTTGATATTGGGGAGAACTATTATGGCGACAACATTCAACTGTTATTGTAAATTTCATACTTTTGCAATACAATTTCCATTCTTCTCCTATTTGCACGTTGATGTGTTGATGTTTGTCTGATTTCATATCCTAATGCTGTGTCTAAGAGGGTAGTGTAATGTTCCCAACTAGGATAGTTGGGGAATATATGTGTAATACCAAAAATTATTATTCTTCTTTGTGTGATTTTATCAAACAATTTATGTTAGAAGTGCCAAGTAATAACTTAAAATAGATCGTATATCCATTACACATAGAATAAAGAAGATAACTGTGGAATATTATTATGGATGGAAAATCCAAATCAGTACAAGGACAACTAAGGCATATGATAACAATTGTAGAATACTATTAAGAACACAAACTAATGGTTTCCAGGAAGCACCACAATCTACTAAAAAACAACAGAATAGAACTTTGAAGGATGCCAATATATGGAGCCAAGGCTCTACAAACCCTCCTTTTCTCTACTCTAGTGACCTTTTCTCTACAGATGGTCCTCCAACTACTTCAAATATCTTCCTAGACCTACTTTGACGAGCTGTTGCAAAACCCCAATTCACACGGGTTCTCGTGGGACACTTGTGGGGTGTCTAGTGTGGCCTCGCGAGATGGCCCTTTCTCAACTCGTAGGGACACCTACTTTTATAGGTGCGTGAAACCCTTGTGACGCCTGTGGACCTGACAATCAATATCCTCTAGAAAATGTTGCAAACCCTCTGTGCAAGTTGATCTTTCCTCAAGACCTATATGGAATGAAAGAAAGAACCACAATGAATTCAAATGAGGATTCTGGATGAATCCTTGTATTGGTGTGTATTTTCCCAAAAACCCAACGAAAATGATGGCTGCAAGAGCACTCAATAAGATATCAAATCATAATTAAAAGGGGAAGGGTTTCTCCTTTATTTATCCTTCCTTTGGACCTTCTATATATTTCCCTATTTTGACCAAATCAAGTCTTTTTCCTCCAACTCCATTAAAATATAATTGTTTATTTTAATTAATGTCACTTTTAGAGTTTGTCAATATTTTAACCTAGTGACACCTCCTTGACTCCCTTTTTCCTTGTTGAATATATCCTATGGGATTCATATAGGCTATGTAGTCACTCCCCCATCACATTCAATTGGAAGAGGACATTATTGTCCTCCCTTCCCAAGATTGCTTGTTCTCAAGAAATTCTAAATCAGGGCAATGTAAGATCTGCTCCCCTTCCTAGGTGGAATATTCTATGGGAAATCCTCTCCATACAACCAAATACTCTCGAATGACCCTACTAGTAAGTATTTATTTCATGACATCAACTATCCTCTCGAGAGCTAGAACTAACTGTCCTTCCTAATCTAGTGGAGGAATATCTACCGAATATGTGACCTGTTGTCCCAATTCCTTCATGAGGTAGGATACATGTAAGGTATTGTGGATCCTACTTCCCTCTAGTAGCTCCATCTCATATGATTCTTCCCCAACTCTCCTAATCACCTTGTAGGGCCCATAAAAGTGGGGATCAAGCTTCTCTTCACCACTCGTCTTCAGCGATGACTATCTGTATAGATGTAATTTGAGAAAGAGGAGATCTCCAACCTCAAAGATGCATTCTACCATGTGTTTGTCTGCATACATTTTCTATTGATTCTTCATGACTCTTAAGATGTCTTGAATTTATTTTAACTAATCCTTGGCCTTATGATATTTTCTCTCTCCAAAAGAAAAATAAAAAAAAGATAGAGCATCATATCCATACAATTCCTTGAAGGGGCTCATCCCTATGGATATGTGATGAGTGGTGTTGTAGCAATGCTCACCAAGATGCAACCATTTTATCCATGCTCTTTGATTCCCTGGAACATAGTTCCTCAGGTACCCCTCGATTCATTTGTTGACTATCTCAGTCTGCCCATCTATCTGGGTATGATAGCTAGTGCTAGGTGTCAACTCTGTCCCAGATAACCTGAAAAAATCCAACCAAAATTCACTGAGAAACCTACTATCTCGATCACTGACTATGTTCCTTGGAAGGCCATGGAGTCTGAACACCTCCCTAAAGAATAGATCTGCTACATGAGATGTGTTGTACTCTGTAGGAATAGCAAAGAAGTGTACATATTTAGTCAACCTATCCACTACCACATAAATATAGTCCCTTCCCTTCAACTTTGGTAACCCTATGATGAAATCCATGGAGATGCTTCCCCATTTCTGTTCTAGAATTGGTAAGGGTTGCAATAGTCCCGCACGATGTGTGAATTATGACTTGTTCTACTGGAAATTCATGCATTCCCTTACATGAAGAAGTACATCCCATTTGATACCCTTCCATGCAAATCTCTCCCTAACCTTCCTATATGTTTTTAGATACCCCTGGTGCCTTTCCAGTGGTGCATCATGTGTTGCCCTCAAAATATTATCCTTGAGTGTAGACTCAGGAACAAGATATATCTTGTCTTTGTAATGGATGATGTCATATACTACCCTGTACCAGTCATCCTGGATATTTCCCTTCATTAGCTCACAAGAAAAGGTATTCTTGGAGTATTCTACTAAGAGAATGGACTTCTAGTATACTGAGATCTGTGTCATAGAGAAGTTTGCAGGGCTCCTAGAGAAGGCGTCAACAAATAAAATTCTTCTTCCCCTTAAAATATTCAATGTAAAAATCATATGCTTGTACCTTTCTCACCCATTTTTGTTGTCTCTCATTCATGTCTTGTTGTTCTAAGAAATATCTCAAGCTATTGTGGTCAGTCCAAACAACAAATCATCCTCCTACCAAGTACTATTTGTATTTGGCCTATCCATGCATGATGGACAACATTTCCTTATTATAGATTAGGTAGAGCCTCTAATTCTCCCTTACCTTCCTTCTCTCGAAAGATATCAGATGTCGGTTCTGCATCAATACTGCCCCTATCCCTTCACCAAATGCATCACACTCTAAGAAAAAAGGATGCATAAAATATGGAAGTTCTAATACTGGGAAAGTACTCATGACCCTCTTCATTCTTTCCAATGCCACCTATGCATCCTTTGACCATCAGAATTCCCCCTTCTTTGTGAGGTCCATTAATGGTGCTGCCAATTGTGAAAATCCTTTCATAAAGTGTCTGTAATAGCTACATATCATTAAGAATCTTGGTAAATCTGTGAGTGTCCTGGGGGTGGGCCAATATAATATGGTCTATATCTTCTCCTGATGCACCTTTACTCCTTCAACATTGATCACATGCCCTATATAGAGGATCTTTTTCAAACCAAACTCACAATTTCCTCCTTGGAAAAAAAGAGATTATTCTTCCATAATGGTGAGAATCTTGTCCACATGCTTCAGGTGTTCCTCCCATGTCCTGTTGTAGATGAGAAGATCGTCAAAGAACACTAGTAAAAATTTCCTCAACTATTTGTTGAATATATGGTTCATGCATGACTGAAAGGTAGTGGGTGCATTAGTCAAACCGAAGGGAATCAAAAGGAACTTGTAGTGCCTATAGTGACACCTAAATGTTGTTTTATGGATATCCTCCTTCCTGACTTGGATTTGGTGGTATCTTGATCATAAATAAACTTTTGAGAAGTACACTGCCCCATGCAACGCATCGATCAACTCATCAATTTGGGGTATTGGGTATCATTTTTTGATGATATTATTGTTTAGTGCCATGTAGTCTATGCACATTTTCATAGTACCATATTTCTTCTTTACTAGTACAACTGACGAGGCGAAAGGACTAGAACTAGGCCATATGTGTCCTATTTCTAGCAACTCCTTTATGGCCTTTTCTATGTCATCCTTGAATCTCTTGGGATTCCTGTAAGGAGTGGTGATGATGGGCTTTGACCCCAGTTATAGCTCAATGACATGCTCAAATCCTCTTTTAGGTGGTCTCCCTGTTGGAAATGGTTTAAACATTTTCTCATATTTTCCATGCAATGCCTGGATATACATAGGGTAATGTTAGTGTTCCTGTGATGGCTTCTCCATAGTGATGAAGCACTTTGCTACACAAGCGACATCCCCATTCCTAAAAATGGCCTTCATGTACTAGTTACATACGATCCTGGGGGAACCTATCGACATACCTCTCAAGAAAACGAATTTCCCATCCTTATCCTAGAAATCCATCTTCATGTCCTTATAATTCATGCAGATATCTCCCAAAGTGTATAGCCACTAAATTCCTAGCACCACATGAGTATCTTCTAAATCTACGATGTAAAATTCATCCATCAATGTGTATTTTCCCAAGGTTACTTCCAATCCCCTTATCCTATGAGTACACATCATATTTTACCCATCCGATACTACCACATTGAATCCTTAAAAATAATCCACATGGATATTTCTCTTGGAAACAAGTACAACATTAATGAAGTTGTGGGTGGCCCCACCATCCACCAATGTTGCAATCCACTGCCCTTTCACAATACCTCTAATCCTGAAGGTATAATATTTAGGGACCCATGAAAGTGTAGCAATGGTTACTCCCTTGGGTATATCTTACAATGGTGCTTGTTCTATGGTTTGCGATGGCTCACCACTGTCCTTTCCAACACTGTGTTCCTCCCCTTCATCCTCCTCGTCAGAAAATACCTCGATGTAATGGAACTTACCTTTTCCCATACATATTTGACTTAGTTCCCACAGATATTTGCAACAGAAGAAAAGTTTCTTCCTCCTTAGTTCTCTCCTAGTTTCCTCATCCATATTGTCCTTCCCCTTCCATGACTTATGTGGAAGCTTTATATCCTTACCTCCTTGAGGGATGAAGGATTTTGTTGTTACCTTCTTGTTTACCGCATCCTTCATGTCCTAGAATCTCATGATGGATTCATGAAATGTGGTTGGTATAAAGGAATTCACCCATCCTCTCAAGGTTTCAACTAGACCCTCCATGAATAACATCGCTAACCTTTGTTGAGAGGTATTTGTCACCATAAATGCCATCCTTTGAAAATATGTAATGTATGCTTATGTTGTGTCTATCTGTTTCAACTATGTGAAATTCATGAAATGTATCTCAGGGTCCTTCTAGTCAAACATGTCCATTAAGTTCTGAGTGAATTCCACATATGAAGTGATGTTGGTGTTCCTAATGTCACCACCCCACGGTACCAACATTCACGACCTTCTCCTTCCAAGTGAAGGGTGGCATACTTAATTGCTTCGACTCGATAATTGGACTAATTTGGAGATAAGTATCCAAATTATGTACCCAGGCCCTAGCTGTGCACTTTCGAGACCCATTGAAGGGTTTATTAATAAATCATTCCACCTTACACATGAGATCAAATTTTTGTGGGCTCTATGCTCCCCTGTTCCCGACCATATTTATGTTTAAGTTCACAGAAATATCTATAGGAAACTTTCTTCTGAATATCTTGATGTACCTTATTGTACTCCCTATAGGAGGTGTTAATATCAAACCCATGATCCAGTTCCTCTGGTGCCTCCATAGGTTGCTTTATCACTAACTATGGTAATAAAGGCCCAGGGATATTTAAACTCTTATTCTAGGTCGGGGCATGGATATTACTTCCTTCTATATAAGATCCACTTCCTCTATGGTTTCCCTTTAACTGGTTCCCATTGGAGCCTCCATGGTTTTTATTTTCTTGATTGTTGGTAAATAAATGTGTTAGGACTCGTGTCAATTTTCGTTGTTCACTAGCCATGGATTCCAATAGCCACGATACTTTGTCTTCACCATGGTCCCCCATTCCTTCTTTTGGTTCTAAATCTGTGTGATTTTATTTTGTTTCTCTTTTTAGTGACTCTTGAGAGGTGTTTCCCCCACACCCTTTTATTCTAGGCATCAATGTAGTCACAAGTTGGAAGAATCACGAAATATGATACCGATGTAATTCTCCCAACTAGGATAACTAGGGAATGTATGTGTACTACCAAAAAATATTATTCTTATTTGTGGGAATTTATCAAATAGTTTATATTAGAAGTGCCAAGTATTACCTAACATAGATCATATATCCAATACACATAGAATAGAGCAGATAACCATGATATCTTATCATGGATGGGAACTCTAAATTAGTACAAGGACAACTAAGGGTTGTAGTAATAGCTTCAAAATACTATTAAGCACACAAACTAATGGATGTCAGGTAACACTACAATCTACTACAAAAAAACACAATAGAACCCATAATGATGCCAATATATGGAGCCAAGGCTCTACAAACCATCCTCTTCTCTGCTCTAGTGACCTTTTCTCTAGGGATGGTCCTCCAACTACTTCAGACATATTTCCAGACCCAATCTAGCGAGTTTCTACAAAACCCCAATTCACAGGGGTCCTCACCAGATGCCTGCAAGGTGTCTAGCAGGGCCTCGTGGGATGACCCTTTCTCAACCCACATGGATGCCTAATTTTATAAGTGTGCAAAACCCTCCTAACATTTGCATACCTGATGATCAATTTCATCTGAAAAATGTCACAAGCCCCCTACACAAGATGATTTGTCCTCAAGACCTCTCCAGAATGAAAGAAAAAACCACATTGAATAAAAATGAAGATTCTAGATGAATCCCTCTCATGTCTAGCTAGGGTGGATATTTTACCACAAAAACTAAACCTGTAGAAGAAGAATTTTTCCCAAAACCCCAATGAAAATGTTGGCTACAAGAGCACTCAATAAGATATCAAATCATAATGGAAAGGGGAAGGGTTTCTCCTCAATTTATCCTTCCTTTAGACCTTCTAGGTCTTTCCCCTATTTTGACCAAATCAATTATTTTTCCTCCAACTCCATTTAAATGTAATTGTTTAATTGGTTTAATGTCACTTTTAGGGTTTGTCAATTTTTAACCTAGTGACACCTCCTTGAATCCATTTTTCCTTGTTAACTATAGCCTATGGGAGTCGCATAGGCTATTGAGTCACTCCCTCATCATGGTCAATTGGAAGAGGAAATTACAGATAGGGCCCCCTCCTTATTTAGGTACCACCTGTAACATTAGGAATATGCTTTAGCATTTCAATTCTGTAGTGTTTCATTTCTTAATTTGTTGCAATTCCATATTTTGTAGAATAGTTAATTTCAATTTAGATGTGATTAATGTTTAATTCCTTTATTTTGTGAGTTCTACAATATTAAGTTGCAAATCGGTGTTTGTTTTATTTCTGTAATTTTGTAATCACAAACATTTCCTCAAATCCCATCACTGCAACTCATATTTTTGCAGCTTTTGTTTTGTAGCTTCGTTGTTGCAACTCTCATTGATGCAACTCTCATTGTCGTAACTTTCATGTTGTAGCTCCATTGTTGCAAATCATGTTGCTGCAAGTCCACTTGCAACTTTCATGTATTTTATTTTCTCTTAGATTTGTGACAATTTCATTCCTCAATAGCTTGGGATTGATATTATTGGTTTTGTAAATTAACATTGGAAGTACAAATGTGTAACTGTTACAACAAGACAAGATCGTCATTTTACTTGAGAAAGTCACCATTAGATGTTATCATAACTTTACTTTCCTCAAGTGTGATTTCCTTTATGCAAGTGTGATTTACTTTTTGTCGGCATGATTTACTTTCTACAAGTGTGATTTACTTTTTGCAAAGTGTGATTTAATTTCTTCAAGTGTGATTTGCTTTCTATAAAGTGTGATTTAATTTCTGCAAGAGAGATTTACTTTTCGCAAGTGTAATTTCATTTTCTTGCAACATGACATTTATTTTCCTACAATTTGAGAAGTAGAATAGCTTGGTGACTTAATTATCTTGAAATCTCAACTTGTGACATTCGAAGTACTACAACTCCTTAGCAGTTACAACACTACACTTGCATATATGGTGAACAAAAGTTTGTAAGTAATATACAACCTCATATTGATAATTAAACTCACAACTCTTTAGTTTCTCACTAAGTTAATTAGGAAGTAATTGAAAAGTTTATCATTTTTGGCGTCAATGTCGGGGAATTGTCAAAAAGAGTAGTTTTTGTTTCAATAGTTGTGTGGATTTTCATTCTAGTAGATTGAGTGCTATGATTTATTTTCAACAATTCATAGAATGATTTTATAAATTTTCTATACACTGAGTTATATATCAACAAGGTATATTTATTAATTCACCCAAAAACCCTCGAAAAACTAACAGTGCAGGCCAATATCAAGAGGGAAAGGAGCACAATCAACCAAATTGCCTATCACCTAAAACAAAGTTTGCTAAAAAAAGAAGTCAGAGACATTCCCTCAAGAATATGAGACTATACAAGGATCTATGTACATTGAGGTTCCACTTTCTGAAGGGATGATCAGTGAATAATACCACTCTAGTGAATTCATATTTCATGAAGTACCCGTAGAGACAAAAGAAAACCCGTGAATAGAAATGGCACATGAAATTGTAAAGGAAGAAACCTCTTCTTTCAAATTCCCGATCATAATATTGAATGAAGAGACTAAAATGAATAACACCCCTCATTCATCCTTTCCAAAGTTTCATGGATTATCTAAATAATATCTTGACACCTTCCTCTTCGAGTTCTACGTACTTTGCAGAAGTTGTGACTATGTGTCAGATGCTCAGAAATTGAAACTTTTCCCTTCCACACTCAAGGATGTTGCACTATGTTGGTTCATGGGTCTTGGTAGGGATATCATTCACACATGGGACTAGATGATAAATTCATTTCTATAAAAATACCAAGACTACTGAAAAGATAAGGAAAGAAGGGAGGAATTCTTCAAGATGGTGCAACATGAAGATGAGAGCCTTGAAGATTGTGTTGAACAATTAAACTATAATAACCTATAGAGGGAAAGGAAAGGAGATTTATCTTCTGAGACACAACATGTCTTGTTTCTAATAGGAGTTTGAGATGAATGCATAGAACGTCTCAACCTGATGGGTGGAGGATACTTCTCTCAATTGGAATATGATACTATCTTAGAACTTTGTCATAAATATTTATAGGCACGTCAAAAGAAATAAGAGGACCAAGGGATATACTGGAAAGAACTAGAAAAACTTCCTGACCCTAATAATGGAAGGCCAATCCAACCACCACAAGCTATTGGAATTACTTCCTACCCTACTTATTGCATCTCTTCCCTAGACTATAATGATATCCATATTCGATCTGGGTAGACTCTAACCAAGGATCAACCTCACATTAGTATTGAATATTTTACTGAGGATGTCCAAAATGAATAGTTGGAACCAAAAAATTCTCAAGAACCTTTGGAAGCTAAGAATGCCCACCCCAAACTTCAAAACCCTCCCTATCCAAAAAGGTTACACCTAGAGAAACCTTTTACTCGGCCTGAGTTTCACTCTCTAAGAGAGATAAAAAATGTGTGTCAAAATACCACTATTCCAAGCCATTGAGGATGTACCCATATTTTCAAAATAAGTACATTAAATTTTCTTGAGGAAACCCGATAGAAAATGAAAGGATCCCCAAACCATCCATGTCATGGGAAAACTATCTAACTTAATGATGGGGAGAGTTCTCGCAAATAAATACTCAGATTCGGGAAGTACAATAGTTAATGTGAAGATCAACAATACACTTATTAATAACCCATTAATTGACCTAGGGGCTTCAGTCAACATTATGGGACACGAGACCATGCAAGCCTTAAGTCTTACAGGCCTTAGGAAAACCCCAACCATACTATAACTTGCTGACATATCAACCATTAAACCAAAGGGAATATTAGAAGATGTAGTGATATCTATGGATTTTTGGAATATCCTTGTCTCTTCATGGTCCTACAACCCAAAACCTTTCTGGGAGGGTATCCATTAATATTTGGAAGGCCCTATATGGCTACCGTGGATGCTTACATCGATTGTAGATCAAAGAACATAACAATATCCCACATGATATACACAAAATAATTAACCCTCTACTCTCCCACCAAACATAGCATAGAATTAGAAACACCGCTTTGGGTTGACGAAGAAGAAAGTGATGAAGAGGGAGAATCCCATCAAGTCCTCTCCATACATAAATACCTAGCCATTATAGATAAAATAGAGGATGATGAAATCAATGATTTCATGGCCTCTTCTTCTCCCTAAAAACACACACATATTCTTGTGCATGTTATGCAACTAGAAACACAGGTTTCTCTAGCCTCAACAAGCATCTCGACCATAGAACACGAATCCAAACTAGAGAAAGACCAAGGATCCCTTACAAAAATAATAAAAATCAACCCAGGGAAAACCTTGAAAATAAACCAGGGAATAACTGAACAACAAAAAGAGCGATTGATTAAAGTAATGAAAAATAATAATGATGCCTTCAGCTAATATCACTTTGACATGAAGGCAATCCATCTTGAACTATGTGCACAACACATATATATTAAGGAAGGATCCCGACCCATCCGCCAACCCCAATGTCAGATGAATCCAACACTAAAATACATAGTCAAAGAGGAGCTATGGAAATTGCTTACAACCAACTTCATCTACCCAATTTATGATAGCCAATGGGCCTCCCCTCTAGTCATAGTAGCAAAAAAAATGGTAAATGGAGAATTTTTGTTGACTATAGAGAACTCAACAAATCAACACACAAAGACCATTTCCCACTCCCATTCACTGACTAGGTCTTGGATATGTTGGCTGGAAAGAAAAACTTTTCTTTCATTGATGGATTCAGTGGGTATAACTAGATCCAAATCACACCTGAAGATTAAGACAAAACAACGTTCACCTGACCTTGGGGGACATTCACCTATCATGTTCTACCATTCAGGTTATGCAACACCCCCGCCACCTTTGAACGAGTTGTTATTGGTACATTCTTTGATTTAATTCATGAATGTGTGGAAATATATATGGATGATTTCACGACATATGGGGACAAATTTGATGAGGCATTGGAAAACATGGAGAAAATATTTATATGGTGTAAATAATAAAACGTTTCCCTCAACAATGAAAAATGTTTGATGATGTCAACTAATGGCACTGTACTAGGACACTAGATCTCAGAAAAAGGTAGCCAAGTAGATCCAACAAAAGTATAACTAATATTAAACTTTTCAACTCCAATGTCGCAAAAGCAGGTATGAAGTTTCTTGGGATATGTTGGTTATTACCGTCAATTCATTGAATTTTTTTTCAGAAATTTCTCGTCCATTTTTTTTCTTTACTTAACAAAGATACCAAGATTGTATGGATAGATACATGCCAACATGCACTTGATGAATTGAAAATCAAAGTTTCCGAAGATCCTATTCTATGAGGACCCAATTGTTCCTCCCATTCCACATCTCCACAGATGCATCAAACAACGCCATTGGAGATGTTCTAGGGAAACTAGAAGGAAATGATCCATATGCAATTTACTATGTTAGTAAGAATCTCTCGCCCACATAGTTGAACTATACGGTAACTGAAAAATAGTTTCTTTTTGTTATGCATGCAATAAACAAGTTCAAGAACTACATTACAGGATGTATGGTAATCTTACATACCGATCATGATGTTATTAAGTATTTAATGAAAAAACCAATCACCAATGATAGGTTCACTAGATGGTTTATTTTATTACAAGAATTTGATATTGTCATCTTAGACAAACCAAGAAAAGATAATGTAGTTTTTTACTTTCTATATAGAATAATATCTAATGAAAATGAACCTCCAGTAGAATATTTCTTTTCAGATGAACATATCTTTACAGTATATACTAACTCACCATGGTTTGTAGATATTTCTAACTTTTTTTCTGCATGCAAGCTCCTGCATCATTTGAATCCAAAAGACCGACAAAGAATAGTTAGAAAAAGTGAAATATTTTCATGGATTGATGGTTTCCTATTTTACATTGGGCCTTATTTGATTATCAGAAGATATTTGCGAGAAGACAAAGTGCATGAGATGCTAAAATCCTGTCATGATGGGCCATGTGGGGGTCATTTTACTGATAAAAGAACTGGGTACAAGGCACTCTATTAGGGGTACTATTGGCCCACTATATTCATAGATGCAAAATAATATGTGAAGAGGTGTGACATATGTCAATGCATGGGTAGACCCGTACAAATAGATGAAATGTCGCTACAATCACAAATGGTGTTAGAACCTTTTGAAAAATGGGCCATTGATTTTTTGGGACCAATAAATACCCATTTTCATCTAAACTCCTACATCCTCATTTGTACAAATTATGTCACAAAATGGATGGAGGAAAAGGCACATCTAACAACAATCGAATATGTAGTAGTGGAGTTTCTCCATGAAGAGATATTTGTAAGGTCCATAATACCATGAGAGATAGTGACCGACGGAGGAGCTCATTTCATTTCATGACTTTGTAGAAATTTCGACACAAATTAATGTATTCCTACGATTCTCCTGATCTAACAATTTTTGCCACTTGTTAAATACATAATCGCTTCTACTATTACTTTTGCGGAAGCAATTTAAACCACAATCACAACCACAATGCACAAAGTGAAATATCAATAACACATAACACAAAAGTTTTACCGGGAAAGCGTAAAGCTAAAAACCCCACTATCATATATTATGTATATCATGAATCATG